>MU684151.1:0-10106 GCA_026770625.1 Nicotiana glauca
CCGTGTGACCCGAATGACCTTTGCATCAAACTGTTTAGTGATTTCTTCCTTGATTTTTACACTTATGTCAGTTTTAAACTTCCTCAATTTCTGTTTAACAGGTGGTAGTGATGGATCGGTTGGCAATTTGTGAGCCACTAGATCGGTACCCAATCCCGGCATATCATCATAGGACCAAGCAAAAACATCCTTGTATTCCAACAAAACCGCAATTATTTCTTCCTTGAGCTTTGGCTCCAAATGGACACTTATTTTAGTTTCCCGAACATTAACTTTATCCCCTAAGTTAACTGCTTCTGTGTCGTTTAAGTTTGGCTTGGGTTTTTCCTCAAAGTGTAAGCTCAGTTCGTCGACACTCTCTCTACATCTCTCTATTTCGCAATTGCAAATTTCAGTAATACAAAGCAAATGAAAAGAGAGCAACAATTCCACCATTGACAACTATTAAAAAGCTTGAAATCTTTGAATTCAAATTGGGTTTTCAAAAATTATTATTTGTTTGGATTGGGTATTGTTGAAAATAATCGGGAATACAGTTTGGAGTTTATATCTCAATTTTGAGGGGTTTTGGTGAAGATTAGACTTGGTTTTGACTGAATTTCAAATTGAAACTCGAAGAAGAAGAAGAAGAAGAAGAAATATTGCAGAAATTGTAGATAAATTGTAGATTATTTGTATTCTGATTGTAGATGCTTTATTTTCTGTTTTCACAAATAAAAAACGGCTAAAACTTCTACAAATCTTCTGAAAAAACGCAATTATATCAAAAATCCCAATTGTGCTACAATTGAATGAGAATTGGGATATAAAAATTCAATGTACCCAGTTTGTAGATATTTTGTAGATAAATTGTAGATTGTTTGTATTATAATTGTAGATGCTTTGTTTTCTGTTTTCAAAAATAAAAAACGACTAAAACTTCTAAAAATCTTCTGCAAAAAACGCAATTATGTTGAAAATCCCAATTAAACTACAATCGAATGGGAATTGGGATATTAAAATTCAATATACCTAGTTTGTAGATATTTTGTAGATAAATTATAGATTATTTATATTCTGATTGTAGATGTATTGTTTTCTGTTTTCACAAATCCAAAACGACTAAAATTTCTACAAAATCTTCTTCAAAAAATGCAATTATGTCGAAAATACCAATTAAGCTACAATTGAATGGGAATTGAGATATTAAAATTCAATGTACCCAGTTTGAGAGAGTATATGCTGTAAAGCCTGGAATTATTTTAGGAAGAAATATCAATCATCAAAAAATCTAATTATTAAAATATAAGGAAGGAAAAGATTAGTAGTGGCTTGGGAGGAAACACATACTACTAGAATGCCAGAATAGAGACAATTCGACAATTCTGCTAATAGGCGTAATGGCTTCTTGACCACTTAAACTTGTAGGGCTTTTAAAAGCCGATCATGAACTTTAAACTTTCCCATTTGAACACTCGAACTCATGATTCCTTTAATTAATAAATATATTTGACCGTTGACCATGCCCATGTGGCATCAGTTGATCCTAATCAGCCTGCTGCGTGAGTAACACGACGTACAGGAGCGTGAAAGCCCTCTTCCCAATGCCCAACCGTCCAAAATGGGTTGTATATGCATAGAAATCTGTACCAACTAACAAAGCCTCGGTGCAAAGTGCATTTTTTGCCCACTGCCTCAGTTTTTCACTATATCATTAACTAAGAAATCTTATTTTTTGTTATATTTAATTTCCACAAATTTTTAGTTAATAAGAAAAGGAAAAAAAAGGAACTGTTGGCATTGTTGATACATAATTTTTTCTATGTATTTTTCGTACCCAAAATACTTCCAAAATAGCATATTTGTGCATATATAAGCACACCCATGAGTTTTGATATTTTTTGATGATTTTTAAACCAATTTATTGCCTATTTTTATACCATAAAATCCAATAATTATTCCCAAAATTTGTCATTTTGGTGAACAATTTATTTTATTCTCATATTTACATCAAAACATAATAACATGATTTTTTCATATTTTTACAAATTCATTTGGTATTTTTACAACTAAATTGCATGTAATTGCAATACTAGCCTCTTTAAAGATTCAATTGTAATTATATTTATAAAATTGACTCCAGTATTTTTAATTTGATAATTATGTGTCATTAATCATTTTATCACATTTGATTTATTTCCAGAAATTATTTGCTATTTTATAAATTAAAACAAGGGAAAAATGGTTATTTAAGAGTTAGCCCTTTGCATTTCAATTTTAGCCCGAAATTAACCTCAATCTTAAGCCCAAATCAGACCCAAAATTCCCTACCCAATTTCTTAATTAACCCTACCCACAGCTCTTTTATTTTATTTTTTTACCCGCCCAACTCCCTTTTGATCCAGGTTGTTGATCAAAATGATCAACAACCACATTTCCTCCTTACCATTTTAATTCCCAAATGACCCTAACCCTATCCCCATTCTCCATATCCACCGCCTTTGTTTCCTCTCGTCTCTCTCGAACCCTCTCAACCTCTGAAACCCTAATATCCACCTACCCCCCATTCGACCTCAAATCACCAGAATCCATGGCTAATCTAGCCATGGACAACCTCTACCCACCATCTCCTGCTCTCACACGCTTGCTCATTGAAGATTCGAGGCTAGACCTCGAAGGTCTTCATCCAGACCCTGGCCGGTTCGAGTTTCTTTGGCCGTTTCCAGTTTGCTCCGGCGTATCTCAGCCTCTCGAGCCTGGATTCGACCTTGCTAGCTCAAAACCATTCTCGAGACTTCCAAGCCTTCTCGTCCTTTTGGGTTCTCAGAAACCCTAGCCTAATCGAGGTTCTTTTTTCGCTTATTCGTCTAGATCTATGCTAGATCTATGCTATGTGTGCCATTTTAGAGTTTTTCCCCAATTTTCCCTTTTCAAAACTGTTCGAATCCTATTTTTAGGGTTTTCTGAGAATGGTTTCTAAATGTTTCTGATTCTTTTACTCTTTTATGTGTGTTCATGCTCGTTGTTTTATTCCTTGTTATGTTCAATCCTGCTCTTGTGTTTCTTACTGGATCTTTTACGGAGATTCTTTTACCTCTTTTGTTCACATGTTAGCCTAGGTTATTGACTCGCTTTTTCTTATGTGTTTAAGCTCATGCTTTGATTTTGTTTCTGAGTTCTGTTGATCATGCTCTTGCCTACCTTCGTCTTAAAACTCGTAATTTCCTCTTACTTCTGTTTGTGCATATCTGCCTATCTCTGTGACTTTGAACGATTCCCTCACCTCCGACTCCATGTGAAACCCTAAGATTTGGGGGGTTTTCTTTTCTTTGAAGTGAAAGACACTAGGGTTTCACTCTGAAACCCTAGGTTTACAGACTCATGACGAGTCTGTAATCGAACTTGTGAACTTATTTGCCTATGATTATGGAAAAAACTCTCATTGTTGTGATGACCCGGCCTGTCGTCACGTGAGTTACTGCCCCGTTTCCCCCATATTATGTTTCTCTATGATTTAATATCAGTATTTGAGTTGATCGGGTAGAGTTGGATTGATTTTAGTTTGAAATGAGGTACTTAGCCTCTTAGAAGGAAGCTTGTTTTGGAAAAGTCAACTGGAAGTTGACTATATAGTTAAAGGGCTCGGATGTGAGTTCCGGTGGTTCGGTTAGCTTTGGGAGATGATTTGTGACTTAGGAGTGCGATCAGAATTGAATTTGGAGGTCCGGTATAGAATTAGTCTTGAATTGGCGAAGTTTGAATTTTGGCGGATTTCGGTTGATAGGTGTGATTTTGATCCGAGGGTCGGAATGGAATTCTGAGAGTTGTTGTAGCTTCGTTAGGTAATTTTGGATATGTGTGTAAAATTTCAGGTCATTCGGACATCGTTTGGTCGGGTTTTCGATCGAATGCGAGTTTTGGTTGAACTTAGGCTTTGATTTGAGGAAATTTGATGATTTTGATGTTAAATATAGTGTTTTGACGGTTCGAGCAAGTTTGAATAAGGTAAAAGATCATGTCTGCGCTTTTGGTTGAGGTCCCGGGGGCCTCAAGGTGAATTCGGGTGGTTAAACGGAGAGTTTTGGAGTTTTGTCATGTTTTGAACTTCTGGAACCTCGTATTTCCACATCTGCGAAAAAGGGACCGCATAAGCGGTTCCGCAAATGTGGTGAGGGAGGTCGAGGAAGCGGGCCTTGAAGGCCTGGGCAATTCCGCAGAAGCGGACTTGGTTCCACATAAGCGGTCACCGCGAATGCGGTTTTGGACCGCATAAGCGGCCCTGAGATTTTTAAGTTGAACCGCATAAGCGGTGTTTTGACCGCAAAAGCGGAAGCCGCAGGTGCGGTGCATGGACCGCATAAGCGGAAATGACTGGGCAGAATAATATTAAGTCCCCTTCACGAATTTTGAAGGAGAAAACATTTGGGGCTTCGGAGGGCGATTTTGAAGAGGGTTTTGAGAGTCTTCATCAGGTATGGATTCTTGGTCTTAGATTATGTTGTTATGGTGTAAAAACATGGATTAACACTGAAAATCCAAGGGAATTAAGGTTAAAAAATTGGAGGTTAGGGCTTGAAATTTGAAAGAGTTTAAACTAGTGATTTGAGGGGTCAAATGGACTCCGATTTTTGTGAATTTGGTATGTATGGACTCGTGGCGAGATAAGGATCGTATTGATGTAAAAAAAATTTGGATTTAGAGACGTGGGCCTGGGGCTCGGGTTTTTCCAAATCCGTGAATTTTGATATTTTTCGATTGTTTTCGATTGGGTATTGTCTCCTTTGTATAATACAACATATTCGTTGTAATTTTGGACAGATTCGTCATATGAGGAAGCAAATTTGAAAGGCAAGGGCATCGCAGAGTAGTCTTTTGGCCGTCTTGAGGTGAGTAATGATTTTAAATAATGTCCTGAGGTTTGAAACCTCGGATTGCACAACGTAGTGTTATGTTGAGGCGAGACACGCGTTGTATGACGAGCACGGGGTCATTTACTATATTGGGGATTGTGACTTGGTCCATCCCGGTTGATATTTTACGGTGTATTTGACAAGGACTTGTTGTTTTTCACCGTGATTTAGGCTTATTGCCATACTTGGGCTTCGTGCCAATTATTTGAAATCTTTTGTGAATTTCCATCACTATTTTTCCTCACTAATTGAAATATTATTTGAACTCAGTCCAATTGAATTATACTATTTCATGAACTCAGCTACAATTATACTCAACTCGAGATTTAAATGATATTTATAATGTTGTTTGAACTGAGCACCATTGTTTTATTGATGCCCAAAGGGCTTATGATTATTTTCTGGACTGATTGAGGCTGAGGGCCATATGTGAGGAGGCTTTCAGGCCTCGAGTGTGATGTGTGAAGACTTTAAGGCCTTATGATATAATGCTTGGGCTGTAGGAGCCCCTCCGGAGTCTGTACACACCCCCAGTGAGCGCAGAGTACCCAGGTGAGTTGGGAGTGGGCCCGAGAGGCCTATGTTGTGTTTTTGTGAGTTGGGAGTTAGCCCAAGAGGCCGATGTTGTGTTTTTGTGAGTTGGGAGTGAGCTCGAGAGGCTGATGTTTTGTGTTGGTGAGTTGGGAGTGATCCCGTGGGGCTGATACTGTGTTGAGGATTTGATATTAAGCCCGAGGGGCGAGTTTCTGATTATTCTTTACTTGTTGAAATTAATTGTCTTCACTGTTTAAAAGAGAATTATCTGATACTCCACGGATTTATTGTATAATTGATTTTACTGCTTGAAATAGCGTTATTTGTCCCTTTTATGGGATTTTATGCTTTCAGTCGTTATTTTTTTTTCACTCACTGGGTCGGAGTACTCACATTACTCCCTGCACCATGTGTGCAGATACAGGTAGAGCTGAGTTCGCTCCTAATTTTCCAGACCAGGCGGTGACTAGGAGTAACGAGGTAGCTGTTGACGTCCGCAGCCCCGTTTCCTCCCTTATCTTTTGTTATTTATGATATTTCCGGACTTGTAAGATATTAGTAAACTCTGTAGTAGCTCATGACTTGTGACACACCGATTTCGGGCTGAGTTGGGATGGTTTTCCTTGTTCTATCACGCTTATTTTGCATTTATGACTATATTGTCTATGATTTAAGCTTATTCCTGCTGAGTAATTAATAAGAGATGTGTTGTTTTGTTGTTGGTTGGCCTTGCCCTCACGAGAGGCGCCATCACGACCGGGTTGGGCTTTTGGGTCGTGACAATTGTTCTTATTTGTTTTGAATTGCATGCTTATATATAAGTTTCCCTTTCAAAGTTTTATTTTTGAAATTCCTTTAATCAAGCTAAGAAATTCGTCACTAATTTCTCTTGATTGAACCTCTTTTACCTTACTGATGTTTTCCTTAAATAATTGATTCTGTATCTTCTATGATTTTGTACTAGCGTTTGAATTATTTACTTCCTTAACTATCTCAGTCTCTTTGTGATTTACAACTGGATCTGAGATCCCTCGACTGATTTTTAAACTTATACCTTATTCTTACTACTGTGCCCTCTTTCCTTAAATATTCAATTGTGTATGTGACCTTATTTGTGCACCATATGGTCTCTTTACCTTAATTTAGCCTTAATAAACTGATTCTCTCTTCCTTCTTAGTCGTCTGAACTAGGCCCTTAATTAAAGGAGTCTGTCTACCATAATTGATACTAATTTGATTAGTTTCTATGTTTATACCTTTATGCCTACCTCACCTGCTTTCAAAACTATATAAAGGGCTCAGCCCTCCCCTTTTCAAAGGAGAAGGAACAACAAGTAAGTAACAATCAAGCAATAATAGGCAATCTGCTTTCTACTCCCTTCTTATCTCGAATACACAGATCAGTCATGTGTACTTCTCCTCTTTGCTTTCTAAAATACCCTTTAAGCTCTCCTTGAATCTTCAAGTGTTCTGCTGAAAACCTGAGTTGTTTCTGCTGCTTGCTTGCTGTGGTTACTATGCTATTCTCTTACTTTGCAACTGGTATGTCCATCTTAGTTTAAATACTGCTCCTCCACTAAGTGTCTCACATCCTAGTTCTGTTATGCTTTCCTTTACTGTTTTTCTGCAACTTTGTCATTATTGTTCCTATGTGAATTCCCTTTGTCACGATCCGAATTTCCCACCATCGGGAGTCGTGATGGCGCCTACTATCGGAGCTAGGCAAGCCAACTATTTAAACATTTCACAAAGTTTTTATCTAGAACAATATGATAAACTGAAATAAATACTTAAAATATGCGGAAGACTTTTAACAAAAACGATATCATAATGCGGAAGTTTAAAACATATCTCTACCCAGTATCTGGTGTCACCACTCACGGACTACTAAGGAGTACTAAAAACATCAGTCTGAAAGAAAATACACAAGAGTCTGTCTCGATACAAATAAACAAACTGAAGTGACATAGATGAGACTCCGAGCCCGCGGACGTCGGCTAAGCTACCTGAGAGTCTCTGGACTGAAGGTCGGCTCCTGGTCTAGAACTGCTGCGGCGGTCCGTAAGCTGCCTCCTGGTCTGTGCACAAAAAGGCACAGAAGTGTAGCATCAGCACAACCGACCCCATGTGCTGGTAAGTGCCTGGCCTAACCCCGGCGAAGTAGTGACGAGGCTGACAGGACCTACCACAATTAACCTGTGCAAAAATAATATACAAGTGCGAGAAAAGAGTAATAAAATAATACAAAGTAATGCGGGGAGGGGACATGCTATCGAGGAATACTAGATGAAAATGGAACACCAGAAACAAACAGCAGGTCTACTCCGGGTTTCATGATACATATATTTATAGTGGACGGTGCGCCACATGATCCTGTAGTGTAGTATATAAGTGGACGCCGCACCACATGATCCCTTTCCATATATCATAGGTGGACGGCGTGCCACACGATCCCATATTGTAATTCATAAGTGGTCGGCATGCCACACGATCCCATATTATAATTCTTAAGTGGTCGGTGTGCCACACGATCCCATATTATAATGAATAACATTGATAATCTCTCCAAAGAAGGTTCCATTAGGGAAAAACATCAACATAACAGTTAAACCCGGCAAGGGTACAACTAACAGCCCAACTATCCCAGCAAGGGAGAATTCAATTGTAACAGTCTACTCGTCCCGGCAAGGGAATCATTGCTTCACAAACTCTTTAGTTCATTTTGTTCTTATCCAACATTTTACATGGAAGTTATCAATTTAACAAGACAGTTGTGTCATATCTTTCGAATTAAAAGCATTTACGACTCACGGTCATGCTAGACACCGGTGTATAGATACTCATCACCATGCCTATACACCGTACTCGATCATTTAAAAAATAGCAATCAAAACACTCTAATCCTATTCCCTCAAGTCAACGTTAGATAAAACACTTACCTCGATCCGAAAATAGCAATCAAGCCTCTAACACCGCATTTCCTCTAGAATCCAACTCCGGAACAACGATATCTAACCATAATTAGATTCAATATTATCAATAATAGCTCAAGGACACAATTCCATAGCTTAGAAATGAGTTTCCTATCATTCTTCCAAAAATGCCAAAATCTGACACCGGGCCCACATGGTCCAAACTCGAGGCTCGGACCAAATTCCAATCACCCATAACCCCACGAGTTCAAATATATAAGTTGTTTAAGGATTCGACCCCAAATTGAGGTTGAATCACCCAAAATTCCCAAAAACCTAACTCTACCCAAAAGCCCTAATTTCTACTTTGATTTCAATGCTTTAGGACTAGGAAGTTAAAGATTAATGGAAAAAATTAAGAGGAAAAGGAGTTAAGAATACTTACCCAAGAGATTATGGAGAAGAAGAGCTTTAAAATCGCCTAGGTGCTGTTGGAGAAGAGAGAGTTTGAGAAATGGGGTGAAAATCCCGTAAGTGTTTTGTTTTTGAGCTTTTAAAATCACTGGGCGAAATTTGCTCTATGCGATCGCAGGGCTTGGGATGCGATCGCATAGAAGAAAAGAAGGGGAGCTGAACTTTGCTCTATGCGATCGCGGAGAAGTAAACTTGTCACGACCCGGATTTTCCACCATCAGGAGTCGTGATGGCGCCTACTATCGGAGCTAGGCAAGCTAACTATTTAAACATTTCGCAAAGTTTTTATCTAGAACAATATGATAAACTGAAATAAATACTTCAAATATGCGGAAGACTTTTAACAAAAACGATATCATAATGCGGAAGTTTAAAGCATCTCTCTACCAAGTATCTGGTGTCACCACTCGCGGACTACTAGAAATATCAGTCTGAAAGAAAATACACAAGAGTCTGTCTCGATACAAATAAACAAACTGAAATATCATAGATGATACTCCGAGCCCGCGGACGCCAGCTAAGCTACCTAAGAGTCTCTGGACTGAAGGTCGTCTCCCGGTCTAGAACTGCTACGGCGGTCAGTAAGCTGCCTCCTGATCTGTGCACAAAAAGGCACAGAAGTGTAGCATCAGCACAACCGACCCCATGTGCTGGTAAGTGCCTGGCCTAACCCCGGCGAAGTAGTGACGAGGCTAGACAGGACCTACCACAATTAACCCGTGTAAATATAATATACAAGTGCGAGAAAAGAGTAATAAAATAGTACAAAGTAACGCGGGGAGGGGACATGCTATCAGGGAATACTAGATGAAAATGGAACATCAGAAATAAACAGCAGGTCTACTCCGGGTTTCATGATACATATATTTATAGTGGACGGCGCGCCACACGATCCCATAATATATAACATAGGTGGACGGCGTGCAACATGATCCCATATTGTAATTCATAAGTGGTCGGCGTGCCACACGATCCCATATTATAATTCATAAGTGGTCGGCGTGCCACACGATCCCATATTATAATTCATAAGTGGTCGGCGTGCCACGCGATCCCATATTATAATTCACAAGTGGTCGGCGTGCCACATGATCCCATGTTATAATGAATAACACTGATAATCTCTCCAAAGGAGGTTCCATTAGGGAAAAACATCAACATAATAGTTAAACCCGGCAAGGGTACATCTAACAACCCAACTATCTCGGCAAGGGAGAATTCAATTGTAACAGTCTACTCGTCCCGGCAAGGGAATCATTGCTTCACAAACTCTTTTAGTTCATTTCGTTCTTATCCA
>MU684151.1:12073-43533 GCA_026770625.1 Nicotiana glauca
CAATGCGATCGCATAGAACAAAAACCTGGACACCAGCAACCAGCAAAAACACCAGATTTTCTAAGTCCAAAACACCCCGACACCTATCCGAAACTCACCCGAGCCCTCGGGGCTTCCATCCAAACACACACACTAACTCAACAACATCCTACGAACTTGCTCGAGCGATCAAATCGCTAAAATAACATCAAAATCAAAGAATCAACCCCCAAAACTCATAATTTTCATTTCAAAGTTCATAACTTCCAAATTTCCCATTTTTAGTCTGAAACACGTCAAACGACGTCCGATTTCGACCAAATTTCACAGAAAGCGCTTAACGTATATTTAAGACCTGTACCTGGCATCAGAACCAAAATACGAGCCCGATACCTATATTTCTAGCTCATTTTCTTTTCTATTTTTCCTTAATAATTTCAGAAAATAATTTAACAGAAAAATTCTTTTACTGGGGTTCTGGACCTCAGATTTTGACTCCGGGCACATGCCCGAGTCCCATATTTTTCTATGGACCTCCCAGGACCAACACATCACGGGTCCGGGTCCGTTTACCCAAAATATTGACCAAAGTCAACTATATCAATATTAATATCAAAATTCTTCAATTTTTTTACAGAATTCACATATTTTAACATAAAAACTTTCCGGTTTCGCGCCCGGACTACACACGCAAATCGAGGCAACTAAAAATTAGATTTTCAAGGCCTCGGAAGCGCAGAAAAAGGGAGAAATACAGTGATGACCCCTTTGGGTCGTCACACCCTTACCCTTTACCCTTTACATGTGAGTTATGGTTCCAGGCATAACATCACTCTAATATTATTGTCTATGATTCTGAACTGGGTTTTTTGAATCCCTAACTCAATCAATTCCCACTCCTTTTCCCCTTTTATGTGTCTGAGCCTTGGACTTGGGTCTGATAGTGTCCTAATCACTATCCAGACCTTGGTCTGACCTTCAAGGGTCTGCTCCTACCTTGTTTAACCAAACAAGTGGTCAGGGGTGTGCCAGCCTACCTAGTGGTTAGGCATGACCACCATTTGTCATAGCTCCCCAATCTCCCTTTCACTCTGCACTTACTCTTAGCTATAAGTTCTGCCCCTCTCTTGCAAGCCATGCTTTGGGACCCCTGAGCTCCCTCTGAACTTGGATGCCTGAGAGCTGGCTCTTCCACACTGCACTATTCTAATTTTAATGGTATCCTGGGTGTAAGAAATGCCTGGAATCCCTGAGATTCCTTGAAACTTTGAAACACTTTGGATAAAGAGAAGGCTTTGGAAATATGGATCCCGGAAATGGTTAAATATATGTTATTGGACATTAAGGTTGAATTAGGCTTCTCGGATCTAGCTATTGTCTTTTGATGTATTTTCTATATTTTTCTGGCATTGTAATAACTTGTATGAAACTCGGGGAGTATAGTAAAAGGGTGTGGGAGGGGTCTTTACTTTCTTGCATCAAAAGGGTAGAAATCATGATTTAGGATTTTACTTTTAATCAAACTAGAAATCCTGCCTATAGGGTCCTTTAATACTGATTCAATCACATAGAGACCATACCTATAGGATTTAACGCTTAACTTTACTGCAAATCACCTAGAAAGCATGTCTATAGGATTTAACACTCATGTTCTGTAATTACGCATCTAGAGATCCTGCCTATAGGAGTTTAAATTTTCTGAAAATTTATAGATATCATGCCTATAGGATATGCATATTCATTAGGCAAACTTTAGGATTAATTAAACAAGCATCTTTTCACGAGTTCATTAACAAGTTCTGAAAATCGATAACATAGATATCATGCCTATAGGATTTTGCATCAAACTCGCTTGGCCCGTTCAAAGCAGTAATAACTGGTTAACTGGTTCTTAAATGCCTAATTCAGTAACGTTTTTCAAAAACTTTAACTTTTGATAAAACTCTCTTCAATCAATGTACATTTGTCCTGAAAAATCGAGTTCCTCAAATTTGCATATCTTTTTCTAAAACGGCTTCTCTAATGTTCTGCCTAAACATATTTTTTCAACTCGATTCCTGAACTCGTTGTTTAAATCAGTTCTGCAGCTCACTCTTTTTTAGATAGTTCTGTCTGTTCTGATTTTTTTTAACAACTACTCTTTTGTGTTTATAACTGGTCGGTCCGCTGATTTATTTTTTTTGAAATTCATTTCTAAACACTTTTCTAAGTCTGCAGCCTGTCTTTTCTTTCCAATCTCTTATGCATTAGTTATCTTCTAAAATCAGCGCCTTCTTAAAACAACTCGCGTTAAATGCCTTAATCTCTGACAATTGTATCCGAGTTGTCTAATGCAGACTTTCTGCCTAAATATATGTGTTGAACCAGTCCGCTCGCTGTTTAATTCTAATCTAAGACCAAATCAGTATTTGCCAAGGCATGCTAAGCTATATGTTTGTCTGATTTAAGGGGTTTATATGAGCCTTGCTTATCTGTTTGTTCTTCCTTCTATTTGGTATTTGTTTTGAATGACGAAACTAGAATTTTATCCTTTAAACTCCATAAAGGCCCCCATCTCTTTCTTCCCTTTTAGGATTAGATGTCCTAATACCCCGGGACTGATAGGTTGGGACGAGTACTAGCATGCAATAAGTAAACGAGACTAAACGCGCTTTAATACCTTAATGGGGTGGGAAGGGTAGAATATGGATATGATGACCGGTGCGCTAATATCACGTGCAACCCCTCTTTTGAGGAGTGTACGCCGGGTATTGCATTGATATGATCCATATTATTTATAAATCTAGGACCCCCTTTTCTTTTACTTAAAATGTTTTCTTCTAATTCCGTTTCCTTTAATTAATTCCTTTTTTTTAAAAAAACTATCCATCCCTTTCTTCCCTTTTAAAGCTTTAAACTTATTTGTAATTATTATGTGCAAACTTTATTTGTTTCTTCTACCTTCTTAAAGTCAAAATTATAGCATGGCCGGGAACCACACTAGTGGATCTTGAGGGGTGCCTAACACCTTCCCCTCGAGATAATCTCTAAGCCCTTACCCAAAATCTGGTTTCTCTTCTCAATTTCTTCTCTTTAAAAGTATCCTAATGCACTATTCTCGCAAGGGAATAAGAGTTATCCTTCCATAATGTCGTATACTCGATTTCCGGACAGCCCGTCCACGATAAAGGAAAGAGGGGGGCGTCGACACGCATGTTCCACAATTGCTAGTGAAGTTGGAGTACCTCAACGAAGATGTTCATACGAAATAGAGAGAAGCCATAGCGAAAGAAAAACAAGATGGAATTGGTGAAGGACATAAGGCTTTGGAATTTAGGGAGCTTCGATTGGGAAGTGAAGGTTTTGAAAGCGAACTCGCGTCCATCCCAAATGCCAAATGAGGAATTAGATTCAGAAAGTAGGACAGAGAGATTTAGACATTTAGTGTAATTCAAAGCGTGGTAGTTCTTGGGGTGAAGAATGGAGGTACCGGCCTCGAATGTCTCGCCGGAAATAGTCATCGTTGCCATGCGCCCTCCGATGGCATCGTGCCGCTCGAAGATTTTGATTGTGCCGATTTCGGAGTTTGAATAACTCCACCGGAAGTGCGATACGGAGGAGCCGTCGATTTCGCTGTCGATAATGCAGACAGTAGGAGATGATTCCGTGGAGATGAGTACAAATGATAAAACGACAACTTTAATGGCTGTGTGGAGATTCTTCATCATTTCGTTGATTACTTGATATGTTATTAATTAATGGAGCTTCTTATAGCTTCTTTGTTTAATCTTCTAAAATAAGCTCAAAAATATTTTTAGTGAAGTTTGACTAAGTAATGGTACAAAATGCCTACTCATCATCAGATGTGTAACAAATTTATTGGCCATTTGCTGACTGGAAGGACAAGTCCGTGTATGTGTAATATACGCGCGTAGATCAATGGTCAAATGTGTTTATTAGTTAATGGAATCATGAGTTCGAGTGTTCAAATGGGAAAATTTAAAGTTCATGTATCGGCTTTTAAAAGCCCTACAAGTTTAAGTGGCCAGGAAGCCATTACGCCCTGCTAATAATACCAAACCAAACTAAAATATATTTCATGGTTGAGACGAAATCTTGCAAGCTAAAGTCTCTGGTCAGCAACTTGCATATGAAATGACAAATTAAATCTGCTTTGAACCAAAATAGTATTCTAACATCTACTAAAAACCCACGTTTGCAGTTCAAATAAAGGCCATGATTTTAAGCATCTACGGTCAATTACCAATACTTTAATAACAGTACATAAACGTGGGTGAGAGTGAGGGTTTGGGAGAGAGAAACGTGGGATGAGTGGGATATACGGTATCTTGAATTAATGAGGGATATACGCTGCATTAATTGTATCCTTAAAATACACTATGGTATAGAATTGGTAATTAATTCAAACTTTAAACATTGAGGGTAATAAGGTTTCGTATGTGACATATGAATGTAAAAATCTCTATATATATTTGTTTTACCAATAAAATTGGGTTCATCCATCTCAGATTGACGTTTCACTTCTCTATTAGTCCATGTACTGCTTGTTATAAAATTTGATGATCATTTCATCTCGTACAATTCATGTTAATTATTTGTAAAATAAAACAGAAGAGGAAATATTGAAATTTTTTTGCTCCATTTTATAGTTCATTGACGTTTTAAAATTGAAATTACATGACAAATTGAGATTTCTTGCTAAAAATTTAAAATAGTCTTTGATTCTCACAAAGTTTTCTTCGAGTTCTGAGAGTTGCTAATCATCACATTCCAAATCCCTAAATGGTATTATGTTAAATATAAAATAAAATGTAAAAAAATATAAAGAGATAGTAAATATCAATATAGTTAATTTTATTACTAATTAATGTTAAAAAAATTTCTTAATATATGTGACAAAAATAAAAATAAAGTGGACCGGAAGGAGTAACTTATTCAAACTTATCTCTATCAAATTTAAAAAAACTATTCAAATTTGAAATTTTTATTAACTAATGTATTATTACAAATTATACTTCCTTTATTTTAATTTATGTGAAATTATTTTATTTATAGTCCGTGTCAAAGAAAAAAATTCAATTTCTTATTTGAGAAACCTTTATGCAATAATTTATATTAAAAAAAAAAAATATGTGACTCATTTTATAGCGCTAAGTTCAAAAATGTCTCTTTTTTCTAAGCTTGGTGTTCAATCAAATGGGTCCATATTTTTTCGGGCCTTAAATATTGGGCGCATAAGGCAAGGGTTTCGCCTGCCTTACCCTAAAGCCGCCCTTGCCTCGCTCCGCCGCCCGGTTGCTCTCCAATCTCCGGCGCAGGTAACTCTCTCTCTCTCTCTCTCTAATATATAGAATAGTGTACAAAGTGGAAACCCTAAGCATGTTGCTCCAAAAGCATTGTAGTGTCTGCTTAAGCATATATAATAGAAAAGCATTGCTTCTAAATTGTAGTGGCTGCTTTACTGGACTCCTCCGATTTGCTAGTTTTATCATTTCTATTTGTGAATGAGAGGACAGCTTTTGGGGGAAAGAAACAGTATGTGAATAGGGTAACAAGTCATTGGCAATACCTCTATTTGGATGATGATTTATTTCACTATCCTGTTATTAAGAACAAGAATCATATTAAGGTAAATAGAAAAGCTGAACAAACCAAACCATACAATGAATTTAACAAGGATTACCTCAGTGAGTCAAGGAAACTGAACTTAGTTAATCAGACAGAAAGTGCAAAGTAGCCTGGGGCGTAGGTGACTGGGATTACCAGTGGCGGATTTCAAGTGTTTAACTTGATGGGTTGTCCTTATGGTCTTATCAATAAACCCGTTGCACTTTTAAAATTTATGGGTTCAAAACGTGATATTAATTGAAATTTTAAAGATTTTTACATATATATCTGAACTTCATATAAAAATTCCCGGGTTAAGTTGAACCCGTAACTTGGTAGCTACATCCTCCACTGGGGATCGCCCTCGTCCAATATTCTAAAATTAATTAGTAGAAGTTTGTATTTCGAAGTTCAAGTGATTGGAGCATCCAATAGGCTTGTGCCTGTGCAACTCTTTTCAAATTTAACCCGCTGCAGTTTTGATAGTCTTAGTAAGTTTTCGATTGGATTGTTTATTTTATTGCTATGGTCAAAGATCTCTTACCTTCTCCAATTATTTTCCAATTTTGAGTTATCTTATGCTGAATTGCTGATTTTGCTTTTCTGTGTAGGCCTGTGGTTAAGGAGGTGCTTGGTCTTCAATCTTTGAGAATAAACGCTCTTATTCATTATATTTCATTATTATGGATCCTCCGAAAGAACTTAGCTACAAACCTCCCCCAGAATTTGAGGAGGTCAAAAAGGATTCTCTTATTAATCTTTACTCAGCAGACTCAACCGAGCTCTGGCTTATCCAATGGCCCTTAAATCAAGTAAGATTCATGAGGATTTCGTTTTCTTCCTCTTTTAGGATGTAATAAGGTGCATGCTTTTTTTAATCATTCAATTCACAATTGGATAATAGAAGATCAAGGTACTTTCAATATCTCTATACGTTTAGTCACATTATCATAGTCTAATGTACATTATTCGTCTCTGTTTCAATCTTAGTTCTCTTCTTCACCCATGTATGCATCTCCTCGATGCCTTTGCTCATCTATGAGGTCTTATTTTAATATTAAAAGGAAAAAAATGAATTTCTTTCATCATCTAGAAGATAATTTTCTAATCCTTAAATTGATGTTTTGTCTGGAGATTGGGAAGGAAGGGGTAATGAGTGGAAAATGATTAAGAAATTGGGACGTTTTGTCTTCTTCGCGTGGTTAGGGAGCAAAGAACAGATTTCAGGGAGGAAATCAGCTGCTGAAGTCTATAAGTGAATATTTAGTTGGCTAAAGATAAAAAAATTACTTTATCAGGATAAAGGAAAAAAGAAGATTATTCAAATTAATAATTTCCCTCACTTCAGTGAAAAATACCCAATGAATCGAGAGATTTTCTGTCTCTGTTTCTTCTCTGAACAAGCAACAATAAGGGATTCCCATCCTTCCCTAGTTTCCAAACAAAGAGTGAGCTTACGCGAGAGGATCGGTGATGGGACATAGTAGAACATGAATTTTTTGACTTTCATGCACTGAAGTTACCATGTTCTGTGAGGTGCCTAATTATGATTTGCTCAGTAATTGAATTTGAACAGAATCACTCGTAATGTAGGACGTGTTAGTATATATCCAGTTACTGTCACTTATATCAGTTCTGTGTTATTGCATTTCCAATTGGCTATTCCAGCATCCAGATTTTGATGGGAGAGAAGTTTCGTTGAAGCTCCATCATGATGGGCATATGGGCAGCTTTGAGGATTCATCTGGCAAGTATAGTCTTAAGATGTAACATTTACATCTAATTGTGGTTATCTCCCCACCTCAGCGCCTCTAGTGTTCATATAGGCTTTTTAAGATAATGAAAGATTCTTTTAATTTCCTACCATCTTTCTCAACGATTGCCTTTGTAACAGGTAAATCATATGAAGTGGTCAGTTGTAGAGTGCTAGACCCAGATGCGACGGTCTTTCTATCTTCTGAGTCTGAGACAAAAATTGGTAACTCCTACTCGGCATTTCTTTCATAATACAAAGTTCCTTTGCATATTGCTATTCATATATCTGTTTATTCACTCATATAATCTCACACCACTCGAAACGTGTAATTTCCCTTTGGATATGACATATCTATATGTTCTTTTGTGATGTTGTTCAAGTCAAAGCTATTCTATTGACAGTTGAGGCTTCATAATCTTATTTTCTCTATTACGGCTTGGGATTAGTTTCTGATTAGGACAGACCATTATGTTGTACCACTCGTTGTTGTCTTGTGAGTACTGAAGCTAATGTGACTCAGTACTATATTTGATGATTTCAATTTGCTGTACTATGTTCACGTATGACTTGCTCTTTCTGTTTACATTTCAAATTTTATCGCTATCTCTTAATTGCGTGGAACTCGCACTGTCTTACAATCCAACTACTTGTGCTCTGCTTTTGTTTATTTTTTTGGCAAAACTTATTGTTATATCCATAGTGCGAATCTCTACACTATCCAACCGCTGCTAATTTCCCAGATAAACAGAAAAAAAGGCTTTAAGCAGATTTTGACGGTGAATTTGTTTTTGAAGTTGTTCCGCGGACCAGTATAAAGAGCTTCTACAGGTCAATTCTAAGAAATTTGCACCTAGATGGTACCGGTGACTCCAGTTTTTATTTGTCAAGGAAATTCTTATTGGAAAGAGAGTGCACAGTGTGGACTGCATTCAAATAGTTTCAACTAGTATAATCTAGTCAATTAGTGCCCACTTCTTCAAGAACGTCTCTGATGTTAAGTATAACGCTTTTTCTGTGCATGACTACATCTTTTATATGAAACTATAGTATGATCTTTTTACTTGGGGAATAAACTATTTGTCTCATTGCACATGAGGTTCCTTCAGATGCATCTTTTCCCCTCACTGTTAACTTTGTCGAGCATCATGTGAGATGGTTAGGCACACCAATTCTGATGCTTTTGCATGTTTTGGCAGCTGGGAAAATTTCACGGCGTGTTTCCCTTATCCGTTACCCAGAGCCAAGTGAGCTTAAACAGAATAGCATAAACTTGAAGCAGATGGCTCAGCGGTCGTCTGCTACTACATTGACCAATTCATCTCGGCGCTTTGCAACTCCTACTCAAAGTAACAGGACTCGGAGTATGCGAACAGCGAGTGCCTATACTCCTTCCAATAGCAGAAACAGAAGCTCTCTGTCTGAAGCAGGGGAACCATCAAAATCTACCAAGAGAAAACACCGTGATGGCCCTGCGAAATCCAAAGACCAATCTGCTCAAGATTCAGGAAGGGATCATAGTGCATTGACTTCAGGATCCTTGGATCAATCTCAAGAACAAAAATTAAAGAAGAAAAGGAAAATTGATGGTTGAAGTGGTTGGCTTATGGTTTTTCTGCGACGTTGATTTCTCTCTGGCATAAGTTGTAAAACAAATATACGAGATTCTCGCCCCACAGATGGTGTGCCATGTAATGATTTTTAGGTTTTACATTTTATGAGGTAAATCCCCACTGAATTTCCATTGACAAGAAAGCTTTTGGTTTACCAAACACAGGAAACTAGGAATACTTTGCGAGTGCATATATTGGAGCAAATACTAAATCAAACATCGAACAGAGAATATTTTTTCGTTTTTAGGCTTTTGGTGTCCTCGCTTCATGTTTCGCCCCAAAAATGTAGTTGTCTCTGATCAGGTTAGGAACCATTTCGAATTTGAGCTTTAATACATCGGTAGTTTTAAACTGTAAATTTAATGCAAATTGTTTTTACTGTAGGCATTTTGCCAAGAACCAAGTCTTTCATCAATTAGGTCGGGGTGGTTTGTTCTTTTGCATTCTTTGGATTAAGGCAAATTTGAAACTTTGGCCTTTATGGAATTCTTCCTAGCTTTCTTTCTTACTTCTAGTGTCTTATTCTTACCGTGGGAATATCACATATTTTTTACATGAGATCTAAGTGGGTGATTATTCTTTCACACTTTTTTCTTTAACAGCTAGCAAATAAAGGGCAGGAAAGCTTCATAACAACGAGAGAAAATGAGAAATTCTCACAGTAGTAACCTACATGTGCAACACATACCATATTCCTTGATGGTTTTAATCAATTTAATTTTTTTTCAAGAATTAACGTCTAAAATCAAAATCATTAATGATTCTTTCTTTTTCTTTTTGTCAATTAACTACATACCCAGAAGTCAAAATTATACATCTTCACAACTTACTATCGGTTAATTCATTCATCCCTAATAAAAATAACAACAAAAACAATGTTACCATTTTCAAGAAAATAACAACAAAAACGACACCTTATAAATCTATTAGAAAGGAAGAGACCAACAAATATAAAAAACACTTGCACAAAATTTAGCAATTGAAGTGCAGAAAAGAAGTTACAATCCACGTTCGGTTTTTAGTAAGTTTTGGAAGGAAATTAAAAGGTGAAATAGACAGTAACACGAGTCACGTGACTCGCACGTGTATGATTTATCATACTATATACACACAGGTGACAGGAGGCATGCAATAAAACACAAAAAGAAGGTTTCAAATGAGCCGAAAAGACCTCCAAGAAAATTACAACCCCCAACCTTATCTATGTTCATGTGTAGGCTTCTCCTCTAACCACTATACCTACCAAATACCCCAAATAAACCAACAATGAGCTCATACACCAACAACAAACACAAAACACCAATCTTGAAATATACCAAAAAACAAACCCTAACCTAACCCCATATTTCACCATCTTTTTCAAAGCTCCAAGACTAATCTTTTTCAAATTTTCTTGATACCCCTTTTCTATTTTTTGTGTTCTTGTGTATGTTTTTATATAAAGAAAGGTAGGGACTAAAGAAAAGAATTATTGTTGTGACTTGTGACCATGGATTCAAAGATTTATGGTGTTCCACTTTCCACAATACAAGGGACCCCACCTCCTGCAAAGGTCCCTCTTTTTACAGGTATTAGAGCTCCTATTACTGTTGATGATTCTGACTTTGAATACTCTAATGGACAAAAGAATACTAGTTCCACAAGCAGTTATTATGGTAGTGACACTGGTTTTGAGTCTGAAGGTTTTGTTAGTGGTGAGGATGATTTTGAGACTGCGTCTGAGAGGCTTTTTGTGTCTGACTCTGATGAGCAAAATCTTGAAAAAACTCATTTTGTTAACCAATTTGTTGTTTCTAGACCATTTGTGAAAATCCCAGATGAAGAAACTGGTAGCAGTGTGGGTGAATATGATGACTCTAGGTCTTCTTTAACTGACCCTTATGCAGATACCATTGAGGGACTAGATAGTAATGACGAATATATTGATAGACCTTTTGTAAAAGATAAGGAAATTGTTGAAGGACTTGATAGTATTGATGAATATAGTGATGGGCCTTTTTTTGTGGATGGGGAGAATGAGCTAGCTATAGGAACATCATCGGAGGGGTCTGATAAAGATGTTTCCTTTTCTGGAACTGATGTTGTCAATAGTGCGATTCCTTCGATTCCAACTCGAGGCATTCGTGCACAGTTGTCTTGGGACAGTGAAGATGAGTACTTGAGCACCGGTTTGCCAGAAGAGAATGATGTTCTTGGTGCCATTAGAATTCCGGATGATGTGATGTTGGAGAGGTTAGATAGTGCCCCTAAAGTTAGAATCTCAGATGTTTCGGATGGCGATGAGGGTGAATTAGAGCTTGGAAATGTGATAAAATCTGGAATGGCAGAGGACTTGATCTTCACTAACGCAGAGGATAAAGCTGAAATTGATGCTGTTCGGAATCTCATACCGGAGGGAGGTGATGCCGATGGTACTTTTGAAGGAGGAAAAGTCGTGTATCAGGTTGCAAGTGAAGAATCTATTTTGTTGGGACAAGAGTTAGACAGTGACGGAAAGCATTTAACAGAAGCAAGTCAAATTCTTGATAGTAATGCAGAGCCAAAAAGTGCAGATTTGTCTCGTGATGTTAAGCCTTCTGATACTACTTACAACAGCCCAAGGGTAGAAAATACAGTATCAAACTTGGGAGCTGATGAATTGAACTGTGGAAACAGTGTCGTCTTGCTTACTGGAGCTTCGGGGGACAGTCAGAATTTAGAGAGTACGGAGGAAGAGATTTATCAAGGAAGTGATCTTCAGGATATTGCCACTGAAACTGAAACTGAATCTTGTCATAAACTCACTGAGAATAGTGTAGTAGATAGCTTGGAATGCACTGAAATTTCAGTACCGCCAACAGCTGAAGAACAAGTATATTCTAGTCCAAGCTCTTCATCAGATGTAACTTGGTCCTCCACAGTGGAAGATGACGTGCCAAAGTTATCAGATATAATACACAACACAGCGGATTGTTTAAATCCAGACTACTTAGAAACCAACTGCAAAGACATTGACCCTGTCTTCGAAAATAAAGAAGTCTCACTCTTAGGTGAAAAGGATGAAAGTTTGACCATGGAAGGATCAGATGACATGAAACTTATCATTGATCAGTTGGACCACCGAATAGCCACTGCTGACTATGATGGAGAGGTGTCTCGGGGTCATTTACCAAAGGTTGATGGTGAGATTGTGACAGACTCAGATGAGGAGGTAGACACAGACGGAGAAAGTGAAGTAAAAGAGATGTTTGATGCAGAAGCACTGGCTGCGCTGCTGATGGCTGCTGCCGGTGTTGGACCTGAAGGTAGAAATGTTACAATTCCATCTGCTGATGGTACACGGGTTTTTTCTCTGGAGCTACCTAGTAGCTCGGGGTCCACATTTCACTCATCTCGGCCTGCTCAGCCAACCAATGCAGACAGTTTCACCCTATCTGAGAATAAGACTGAAGGTATATCAGAAGAAATTTTGAGTGAAGAAGAAACGAAGAAGCTTGAGAAATTAGAACAGTTAAAAGTGAAATATTTGCGGCTCATCCACAAGCTAAACCGGTCTCCTGAAGATTCTGTAGCTGCACAGGTCTTATACCAGTTAGTTCGTGCGGCAGGGAAGTCAGCCTCTCAAGCATCCAGCCTTGACTCTGCTGAGAAGGTAGCAATGGAGTTAGAATCAGAGGATCCAGACAGTTTGAACTTTTCTCTGAATATCCTGGTTATTGGTAAAACAGGAGTTGGTAAGAGTGCTACAATAAACTCTATCTTTGGTGAAACCAAATCAATAGTAGATGCATTTGTACCTGCAACTACAAATGTGAAGGAGATTATTGGACAACTGAATGGAGTTACATTGAATATCTTAGATACTCCTGGTCTCAGTTCTTCCCTGCCGGAACAATCCATTAACCGGAGAACTTTTCTGTCCATAAAGAAATATATGAAGAAACACAGTCCTGATGTAGTCCTTTATGTTGACCGCATTGACACACAATCTAGAGATCTTGGTGATGTACCATTATTGAAGTCCATCAGTAGATATCTTGGCCCATCAATATGGCGTAATGTCGTAATTACCCTTACACATGCTGCTTCAAGTCCTCCAGATGGGCCCGCAGGGTATCCTGTAAGCTATGAAATGTTTGTTGCTCAGCGCTCACGTATCATTCAACAGTTAATTAATCACTCCATTGGTGATTCACACACGATGGATGCTGGGTTGACGAGTCGTCCATTTTCACTTGTTGAAAACCACCCACTCAGTCCAAAGAATGAAAAAGGAGAAATATTGCTACCCAATGGAGAAAACTGGAGATCACAGCTACTGCTTTTGTGTTACTCGATGAAGATTTTGTCAGAAGTAGATTCTATCGTGAAAGATCAGGATTTTCCTGACCACAGAAAGCTTTTTGGCTTCCGCATGCTTTCGCTTCCTTTACCTTACTTTTTATCTTCACTGTTACAATCGAATGTTCATCCTAAAGCCTCTAACAATCAAGGCGGTGATGATATGGACTCGGACATTGAGCTGGCATATTCATCTGATTCCGACCAAGAAGTTGAACAAGAGTATGATAACCTTCCACCTTTCAGACCTTTGAGGAAATCTCAGATTGCAAAGCTAAGCAAGGAGCAAAAGAGAGCATATTTTGACGAGTATGATTACCGTGTGAAGCTACTTCAGAAGAAGCAATGGAGGGAGGAGTTAAAAAGGCTTAGGGACATGAAGAAGAAAGGCAAAACAGAGATAGGTGATTACATGGAAGAAGGTGCTGACCAGGAAACTGGGAGCGCGGCAGGAGTAGCAATCCCATTACCTGACATGGCGCTCCCAAATTCTTTTGATGGGGACAATCCGGCTTATAGATACCGGTCTTTAGAACCTTCGTCTCAACTTCTTGCTAGACCTGTTATGGACTCCCAGGGCTGGGACCACGATTGTGGATATGATGGTGTGAGCATTGAGGATCACCTCGCCATTGCAGGTCAGTTTCCTGCAGTAATAGCTCTTCAGCTCACAAAAGATAAGAAAGAGTTCAACATTCACTTGGATTCATCTGCTTCAGCAAAGACTTGGGAGAAAGGATCAACTATGGTGGGGTTCGACATTCAAACTGTAGGAAAGCAACTTGCCTACATTTTGAAGGGAGAAACAAGAGTGAAAAATCTGAAAACGAATAAAACAGCTGCGGGGGTATCCATTACTTTATTGGGCGATAATTTGGTGACCGGGTTGAAGTTGGAGGACCAGTTCGCCATTGGCAAGCAGTTAGTTGTGGTGGGAAGTACGGGCACCATCAGGTCTCAGGGTAATTCAGCGTATGGAGCTAACTTAGAGTTGCGTCTGAGAGAGAAAGACTACCCCATCGGCCAGGACCAAAGTTCACTTGGCCTTTCTTTGATGAAATGGAGAAATGACATCATATGGGGATGCAACTTGCAATCTCAGTTCTCCATAGGAAGGAATTCCAAGATGGCTGTTAGGGCTGGTTTAAACAGCAAGAAAAGCGGGCAAATAACAGTTAGAACAAGCACATCAGATCAACAACAGATTTCTATTTTAGGACTTCTGCCAATTGCTATAGCGATAGTGAGGGTACTCTTCCCGCAAACAAGTGAAAAGAACTTAATATAGTTGTTGTATCTTAGACAAGTGCCAGTTGCACCTCTAATTTTTTATGATTTTAGTGGCAGTTATTCTATTTTGTCCAAGCTATTCTCAGAAGTTTTTAGTATAACTAGTTTCTTTCAAATTTTGAATTATACTACAATTGCAGTGCCTGTGCCATCAAATATTATGTGATTTTCTTGGTTCATTCAACTGTTTTTGCAACCTGTCTGTGAATTGAGCATTTGTCTTCAACATGATTAGAAGAAGATGGACAATCTCGAAGGAATAACTTGAACTAAGAAGCGGTGAAGTAATACTTGGCCAATAGAGACTCCGAAAATCATTGACATTACATGCGCTTAGCTTCTCCTCATGCACGGAGTTCAATAGACTTCTTCCGTTAGAATTAAACAAGGTTTCAAAAAGTCATACGAATGAGAAATCCCATTGCAAGAACCAGCTATTTGTTTCTTGGATGAGACTCAAAATATTCTTTGAAAATACTTTAATTTTTTGGGTTTTAAAAATTCCTTAAATCAGATCAAGCCATGGACAAATTATTTTATAAATTTGATTACATACTATGGTTAACATGATATGTATTTGCCCGTAAAACGGTACAGTTAAATTTGTAACGTGGTTTATAGATATGTGGATTAATTGATACGAGAAAATAAAATAATGAAGAACAAAATTGAATAAAATAAGAATAATTAAAGAAAGACGAGCCTGGGCTTTGAATTGAACTTATCTGGAAACAATAACAATATCAAGAACTAAATTCTAGCAGAACAACGTTTAGCTCAATAAGAGAGTAATATTCACCTTTTTTCATAAAAGTATTTCATGTCCTTCAATAAGTATAAATTTCTCTATTTATAGATAAATTAAGGGAGACATGATCCCCAAACCAAACTTCTATTTAAGGTGTATAAAGATCCCTCTTGATAGCTGCATAACGGTTAAGTGTAAATGCTTGGATTCTTTGTAATGGCTGCTCCTTTAATGCTGCCTTCTTCAACCGGTATCTTGCTTTCAAATTCTCCCCTACGGTTTCAAGTTTATGGAACTCATACAACAACGACCACAAGCTTGTACCTGGTGTCAGCTATTTGCTGACTCATATCCTACTTGTCTATACTGCCACGTATCAATTTGGCGAACGTCCACTTCTCATTCCTTAATTTTACCTCGTATAGATAGTCCCCCTACTTTGCGGTGACTCAACTTGATATGACCAAAAAGTAGATAAGTCCTTTTTTCTTGGCGGAAAAGTTCTTGAACGGTTTATGATCGTTGAAAGGACGCACGCTTCTTTACATTTAATGAGCTGCACACGTGTTGTCCCGTGATTCGGCAAGTATTTTCGCTAGTTACCTAGGTAATGAAGGCCTTGTATTCTGCCGCTTACAAACTTCTTCCCTTTTCACCACTTTCATCTTTCATTTTTACAAACTTTCTTCTCCGAGTCTTCCTAAAGCTTTTCTGTAACTCTCCTTTTCTCAGTAAAAACTTTACAAATTCATACTTTTCATCACTTTGTCTTATGATATTTCTTCCTCTGGTTGCACAGGGACTTGCATAAGTGGCGGTCCATTCAAGAAGACAAGTCTAAGAAACCCCACGACGGTCCTCCCTTTACTAACACAAGTATCCCTTCGCAGTTGTCTTGCGAAATGGATCTCCATGTTCAAAAGGAATCTTCTGACCCCGACAACGACAGAAACAGAGCTGTTGGTGAATATCCCTTTTCTATTCGCGGGCCAGTATTTATATCATATAAAAAGATTACATCTGGAAGAATATTCAGGTTTCAACTCCCACTGAAGTATAAAGGATTACGTTCATCAAATCAGGGTACATTTATATTTTACACGTATCCTTCCACTCTAAGACTTGGCAAGGAAATAGACCCAATCATTTTGGAGTTTTGCCGTAACTATCGAGTTTGTTTGGCTCTAGTAGGACCGAAAAAATGGCACACAGTGGCTTGTCTTCAAGTTCTGTGTTCCCGAGCTCAGGATTATCTTACGTTTGCTCATATGATCAACCTCTATGCCCCTAAGATTTTCCGTGAAGGCGTGATCAAACTAATCAAATGCGTTCACTCTACCATCGTCATCAGTGTTGATGACTACATTAACCGTGCTTGGATGGAGAGGCTTATTGTTGTCGCTCTCGGGGATATTTTACTAGCGTTAGCATCAGAGGCGGATCCAGGATTTCAGGAGGACGGGTGCACCATTATCCGATCACCGTTTGATTTGGTTCTCTAAGACTTACCTTGGAGAACTATCAATAATAGCATCATTATTTATAGTTACAAGTATTAAACTCAATATTTAATTCAAGGATATATCAAAGGGTGAACCCAAAAACAGAAGAATGCATGACAAGAAAAGAAAAGAAAAGATAGATAGGGCATGGAATTTGAACAGAACAGAAAAGAACGAAAAGAAATAGAAAAATGGTTGAGACACAGAAGATAGAGAAGTGGATTCGAACACTAGACCTAGGGGTCAATGGTGCACAAAGCTACCACCGCACCAAATGCTCTTTTGGCCATGGGTTCCCACGTGAAAAATTAAGTACTTTATCCGAAAAATATCTCTGTGATACACAGCCTAAGGAGGGGAGCATGGGTGCACGTGCCCCATGCCCCTCCACGTGGATCCGCCTCTGGTTAGCATCTCCTATCCCAAAATCTTGAAACTAAACTCGTAAGCTTCCTTAATATCCTTCTTTTATTGTGTTAAAGAAATTTCCCTCTCTATTAGACTTTTTTTTCTCTCATTTCATCCACTCGTTGGGTTGCTCCAGCAGTTGAGAACCTAACCCAATAGGTTCAAAAAAATTCTAGATAATTCCACACTGGACTCTGTAAGTGGAAGAAAATTTTAATTAAGTTCAACTGGAAGGCCAAGAACCATAGTGAGAAAAAACTTTTCCTTTCCTTTCGTAATTTTGACTCTATGCAATTAATAATTTTGACTTCTTTCAATAACATGTAGGCTTTCCGAAGGGATCTTCTGCCTATCCCACTGTCGTGGTTTCACATGACCTAAAGGTGGACCAACAATGGAGTCAAGAAGCACTTGAGTGGAAGAGGTCTCGTGATGCCGCTCTTGCTTGGTGAAGGCACATATTTCTTTAGTCCCTAGACTAAGGTGAAAAAATAAAGCATATCTCTAAGGCCAAGGCTTCGGAGAAGCCTCCAGTCACAGAAGAGATCCCGGAAGGATCGACTACAGTGGTCCTAGACGAAAATGAATTTGAGGATGATGATGAAGCGATTTCTCTTCAGAGAAGAAGAAAAAGAAAGAACTCCCTCAGCTCAATCGGAGGATGTAGAAGGACTCTTTACAGAATTCGACTTGGTTGAGAATGTTAAATCGCTTCGCTCCGGTTGTTGCCTATGGTCAGAAGGATTCCGCTTCTGATGCTCCTCCAATGACTATTTCATCACCGAACAAGGGGAAAATGTTCATTCCCCCGATCATCTGATCAAGGGAACATAGAAAATGTCTTCCCAACATCCATTCGTAACCTAACGATGCAGTGTTACCTTTTCGATATCGAATGAATGCCATTTGTCTTTCCTCACCACCGATCCTAACCGAACAAGAGGAAGATTTGCATTCCCCCCGATCATCCGATCAAGGGAACATAGAAAATGTCTTTCCGACATCCATTCAGAACCCTAATGACACAGTGTTACCTTTTCGATGTCGGATGAATGCCATTTGCTATCCAAACCGCTGGAATAGCCAACTACTTGAAGCATTTGGCTTCGAATAAGGACTGGAGAAAAATGAACGGTCTCTCCACAACATGTTTAATCAATAACAACATGCTTCTTGCTGCTCAGGTATCATCTCATTCTTCTCTCTTTCCTTTACACTTGCTAACCATCATCTTTGGCAACTCTAATCTTTGACTTTGCAGGCTAACTTTCTTGCCTCTGAAGGCTCACAGAAGTTGATCATGGATAAAGAGGCACTTGCTACTGAGCGGGACCAAATTGCTATTGAACGGGATCAACTTGCTTAGTGCCTCTCTGCTTTAGAGGCAGGGTTCGCTCAGATGGGCAAACTCGAAGCCTAGTTGGAGCAAACTGAGCAAGTAAAATGGCATTCCAAGAGGCTGCTTAGTTGCATGCTGAGTTTGCAGAGTTGGAAGTCAAGTGGGCTGAGTTACAGGATGTCGCGACTTTGGAAGCCGAACGTGAGTCTGCTTCCATAGAAAAAATCAACAACCTGAAGCAAACTTACGTTCCAAGACTGAGTAAGCTTCTGCGGCAGAGGAGAAGAGGGTAAGAATGGAGGAAAGGCTCAAAAGAATCATGGAGCAAAATCGCGTACATGTGAAGACCAATACTGACCTTTCCCGAATCTATGACATCTTGAAGATTGATAATGAGAAATTGCAGTAAAAAATCCAAAGGCTCCAAATCAAACTCTGAGATCAAGATGATTCTTTCTTACTTGAGAAAACTCACGCAATTTATCACATGAGAGGAAAACTTTGGAGGATGCCAAAGAAGGCATTTCAAATATAGATGAGTGCATTACGAAAACCCTTGACTTGGAGACAACTACCTTTGAGAACATTCCTGCCCGACCTACTGCTTCAAGCTCCTTGAGCACTTTCTTTGAGTCCTCGGAAACCGAGAAAGAAAATTAAGATGGCGATGAAGATAAGGGCGAATGTGTTGAACCCGATGTTGAGCAACCTTCATCTCCAAAAGATTCAGCGCAGACTTCTCATCCTCCGGACTCTGCTGATAAAGTAAATAAGACATCTTTTTACTTAACTTCTGTACAAACAATATCTTTTAATTTTCTGTTGGTAAAGTTCGAAACTATTTACATATGATTATCTTTAATACTGGGCATTCATACTTTCGGTTTATATCCTTTAATTATGAGGGCTTTATAAGAGAAGACCCTTATATTTACGGTGCTCTTGAAAAGGATGTCTCATGTTCATTCCGGAACTTGCATTTGAAGTTTAAGTAACATTCAAATGAAAGAAAAAACCATGTTATTTGGAAAAGAAATAAGATATAAAAACAAAAAGACTTTATTTATTCCTTATATTTCAAAAGTACATTTACATAAGCCAAAAAAATTGTAGATTCACTTAAGTAAATAAAGTTGTCAATACATGTGGCTAACTTGTACTAATTATTTCTACAGGATTGGTCATACAGTCTCCGGTCCTGACTCGAGGTCTTTCATAGCAACTGAAATTTTAAATTCAAGATATAGTTCCCGGTCTAGCAGTCATTGGTTTCATTGATACTTTTAGTGCTCTGATATACAATAGTTCCCCCTGCCAGTGTTTGGATGCAAGTATGAGAATTTGAACACTGAAATTTTTGTTTCTCTTGATGATTCTTCTTCGGAGTACGCTTTTTATTACTGCCTTATTAAAAACCTTGCGAGAAAAACTCATTTGGGACAAAAACTGGACGAAGAAAAAAAGAGTGCATCGTATACTTTCAATGCCATCAAGGATCTTCAACAGTAATACCTTTTGAGGTGAGTCACGTTCTAGTTGCTTGGTAGTTTTACTCCATCTTGATTTTTCAGTTAATATGAACCTTTGCCGGTTATAGCTGAAATCCAGTAAGGTCTTTCCCAGGTTAGTCCAACTTCCTAGCATTGACTTCCTAGGTACTATGAGTTCCATAAAACCAAGTCTCCAATTTTGAGATAGCAAATATTTTCTCTGCGATTATAGTATCTTTCCTTCCTTTACTTTTGTGCCACCATTCTTACATAAGCCAAGTTCCGATGTTCCTTAAGCAAGTACAACTTAATCAACATTACTTCATTATTCTCCTACTCGTTTGCTCGGGAATATCTCATGGTCGGTTCACCTATCTCCACCGAAATCAAAAGCTTCTGCATAGTACTTAAAGGGAAAAGACGTTTCTCTTATGCTCAACTTTGTCGTTGTTTGATACGCCCACAATACTCCAATAACTCTTCTGGCCACTTGTCTTTAGCATCCTCTAATATCTTTTTGAGGTTTTGAATTATCACCTTGTTAGTTGACTCCACTTAACCGTTAGCACTTGAGTGGTATGGGAGGACGTGACTCTTTTAATCTTTAATACCTCTAGGAATTTTGAAATCTTGGAACCTATAAATTGCGACCCATTGTCATAAGCAATTTCTTTTGGTACTCCATACTACAAATGATATGATCCCAATTGAAATCAATCATTTATCGTTCTCCAACCTTGTTGAAAGCACATGTTTTAACCCATTTAGTGAAATAATCAATCAAAACTAAAAGAATTTTTATCTGCTTGGTCCTTTGAGGTAGAGGACCAACTATATTCATCTCCCATTTCAAGAATGGCAACAGTGACACTACTGAATACAAAAGTTCCGCCGGCTGATGTACCTGTGGAGCATGGTTGGCACTTATCACACTTTTGTATGAACACCTTTGCATCTTGCTCCATCCGGGTCTAATAATAAGTGCCTCTCAATAATTTGAGCACTAATAAATCTGCACCAGATTTATTTCCACAAACTCCTTCGCGAACTTCCCTTATCACATAATCAACTTCTAATGGTCCTAAACACTGAGACTGACCCTGAAAAGACCTTCAGTATAATTGTCCATCAACAAGACAATACCAAACAACTTTTGTTCGTAATGCTCAGGAGGCTTTAGAATCATCTTACAATTTTTCATGCTTTAAATATTTTAAGAACTCATTTCTCCAATCCCATATTATGTTGGTTGGGTTAACTTCGCAGTAGCCATCCACGTCTAGGACCTAATGCAATAGCTGAATGACTGCACCACAAACAATTCCTTTCATTTTCGTGGACGAACCTAAGTTGGCCAACGCATCCACTTTTACGTTTTCTTCTCTTGGAATATGGATCACTGACCACTCCCTAAATTGAGACAGTAAAAGTTCAAATATTGTTGCATGCGCTCTTCCTTAGCATCAAAGATCCCATATATCTTATTTACCACTAGCTGAAAATCGCACTTTACTTCGATCATTTCAGAGCCAAGTCCCTAGGCTAATTCAAGTCCTGCAACCATAACCTCATATCCGGCTTCATTGTCGGTCAACATAACAGTTCGAATGGCCTATCTGAGGATTTCCCCCGAAGGAGTGACTAATATTATCCTAAGACCAGAACTTTTTACGTTGCATGCGCCATCCGTAAACAAGGCCCATACACCGAAAGCAGTTCCCGATACCAGAATTGCTTCCTTTGCAGCTAAAGGCATCATCCCCGGAATAAAATCAGCCACAAAATTGACCAAAACTTGTGACTTAATCGCAATCCAAGGTTTATATTCAATATCACATTCACTAATTTCAACTTTCCAATCGACCTGATAATTTAGGTTTATGACGGATGTTCCTCAAGGAAAAAGTCATCGCAATAACTATTGTGTGATATTCAAAGTAGGGTCTAAAAGGTGACTACGAGAGCTAGAGCCAACTTCTTCAGGAGCGGGTAACGTGTTTCCGCGACGCGCACTTGACAGTATCTTACTAACATAATAAATAAGGAACTGCGTACCTTTTTCCTCCCGGACTAGAACTGCACTCCCCGCATCTTTCAATATCGCTAAATAAACTATAGTATACCATTATTCAACTATAATAATAATATACTATTTAATAAATGAAATATATTGTGAATATCATTTAATATACTAATTTTGCAATATACAATGATTCAACAGTATTCAAGGTTATTGAATATATATCAATATACTATTGACATATTATGAATATCATTTAATATACTAGTAAGCACAATATACCATGATCTTAATTATGATATACTAAATAGTTTACTATTGAATAAACATAAATCAAAAGTATATTGATGTACAAAATAGTGTAATATCAATTAAATTTAATAACATATTTTGTTTTTCTTCATGTAATACTAATATTATATTCTTTGTTAAATATGCTATATATTAAAAACACTTCCTGATTATAAAAGAAATGAATTGAAAGAGCGCAAGAATAAAAAAGAGAGACAAAACGATAAGGGCATTGTTGATACCTAATTTTTCCCTCATATTTTCAAATATATACATAAACTTTCAAAATAGTATATTTGGATCATCATTTAGTTTATAAACCCATAAAAGAATTTTTCATAATTTTGAAAAGGTTTTAAATTGATTTATTTATGTATTTTATATAAATATTTAGTAATTATTCTTCAAATTATTTATGATGATTTAATCATCTAAACTTATTATTTACACCAGCATGCATATTTTAAATATTTTATTTCATTTCTCATAAATACATTCGCATTTTTAGGCTAATTGCACACTTTTGCAGTAATAGCATATATTTATACAAAAAAATATATTTTATATTTTTATAATATTAAGTTATAATTTTTAATTATTTTTGTGACGACCCAAAGGGTCATCACTTGTTTTCTTATTTATTCCGAGCTTCTGAGGCCTTGAAAACCTCATTTAAAATTATCTCGATTTGCGTGCGTAATTCGTACGCGTAGCTGGAAGCTCAAATATGAAAAATTGTAAAAATTTGCTAAGTTTTGATATTAAAATAAATAAATTTGACTCCGGTCAATATTTTTCGCAAATGGACCCGGACCCGTAAACATTTTACTAAAAACTGAAGAAAAAAAGGAATTTTTTTTCAAGTTTTTTTCACGTTTAGAAAAATCTGGAAAAAAAAGTAATTTAGTTTTTGATAAAAATATAATTTATCAATTATAAAAAATAATTTAGCTCCTCCACCTTTAATAATTGATAAATTACATTTTTATCAAAAACTAAATTACATTTTCTTTTCCAGATTATACAAAAATCATTGTTTTAGAAATTATTTTTCAGTTTTTTAAAGAAATATTTTTCTAAAAACTGGATTTTTTTTATTTTTTCAGTTTTTAGCAAAAAATATTTATTTATTTTTTTAGTTTTTACAAAAATATTGCTTTAGAAAATTGCTTTTTAGATTTTATTTTTGTTTTTACAAAAACATTGTTTTAGAAAAAAAAATCTTTTTTTTTGTAAAAACTGGAAAAAAAATTCCTTTTTTTTCTTCAGTTTTTAGTAAAAAAAAGTTTTAGAAAAATTGCCTTAGAAAATTATTTTTCGGGTATGAATAATTTGTCTTTTTAATTAATTAAGAAATATTTAGAATGATCCAACATGACGATGATACGTGTCCCTCCGTTAACTCAAAGGACATTTGTGAGCTAAAAACATTAATGGAAGGACATATTTGGCCCAATAGGTGGATTTATGGTATTATTGTACCAAAATAAATAGTTCAGGGACAAATCTGGACCTTTTCCAATTTTGAAAATGGACCAATTTTCTTTCTCATCAAATATTATATCTACAGATTTTTCCGTTAGCCTCAATAAGTTGCCCCATAATTATTAATAATAGTGTCATTTTATCAACATCTTTCAGTATGTGTTCAATTATGTATATGTTGGAGTGTACATGGACCGAGTTGGTTTGATTTTTATCAAAATCAAACCAAACCAATTATATCGGTTTGGATTAGTTCGGTTTTGTCGGGTTTTTTTTATGATTTTTTTTTGTTATATTGAATATTATTCAATCTTACTTTGTTAATTTTTTTATAAATAAATATATGTTTAGTAAAAATTAAAAAAATTGACAAATATATGATCTATTAAAATATTCTAATGGAAAAAATTTCTTCGTAACACATGATAGTTATTTCTTAGTCGTCTAACAACAACTTTACATTGATGTACACTTTCAAGGTTAATCGAATTTAATAATTAAACATGAAAATAAATATAAATCTATAAAATGATATGTTCTATTTAAATTTTAAATTATCGAAATATCATTTCAAATACGAAAAAGATATAAGATCTTAATAGATCTTACAACAACAACAACATACCCAGTATATCCCACAATGTGAGGTCTGGGAGGGAAATGTGTATGCCGACCTTACCCCTACCTTGTGAAGATAAAGAGTTTGTTTACAATAGACTTTCGGCTCATGAAAGCATAAGTACCACAGTACCAAAAGGCATATAAAAGCAGAATAAAAACAACAAGACAACAAGATGATTTAATAGATCTTGACATGTGAATATGGAAGAATAAAGAGGTTGACGCATTTCACTAACACTTGATAAGAAAGTGATCATACAACTCATTATTTAAAGTTAATAAATATGGATCACCTCATATTTAACTCAATTATTACATCCTATAGAATCACAAATATGTTTAGATATTTTTTTTATAGAAAATTATATAAAAAATCTTTAAAGTATATATAAAAATTATATATTATATATTAATATATCGGCTTGGTTCGAATTTTTTTACCCAATACCAAGTCAAATCAAATCAAACATAATCGAACTTTTAATCGATTTGGTTTAACTTTTCAATTTGATGAAATTTTTCGATTCAACTTGTACACCCCTAAGAGGGCCATGTCGTCGCCGCCTATCATATCTTCCAGTTAGGTAAGGCAAAACAGATGTTGAGTAGGATATGACGGAGAAAATGTCTATTTTCAAAATTTGGAAGAGAATTTTTTATTGTTAACACAAAACTGGAGGGCGAAAATGATTTTCACCCTTTAGATATTGGCTTTATAAACCTAAATAACCTCATACTCCATCCGTGGGAGAAATTCAAAATACCCAAATTTATAAGTGGTCGTTTAAAAATAACCCAATTTTAAAAATAATTAAAATTTAGCCACTTTTCATCTAAAGATAAATCTGAGCGAAAACACTGTTGAAAGAAGAGAATTAGACACAAGTATTTTTGATAAGCTAAAACATAACAAAGTTAGAATATTTGGTACTGCAATATAAAGGAGAATGTTGCTGCTTTCACATGATAGGAAAACATACTGCAAATACATCATTCCAATGTTGAGAAACCTAGCGGAGATAGAACATTCGACAAACAAATCTCAAGTTTGCTCAAAAGGGGACTTTTCTCCAGATGGTGTTGCAGTACTTGTACTACACCAGATACAAACCACATCAGGTGTGAAATCATAATGATTGCATAAAATCATACTGAAGAAGTAACACCCTTGATATAAAATTATTTAGAGATTGAGGCCTCTGCACAAACACAACATTGCATTCAATAGAAACACCAGGACAGGTCCAACAACAACAACATACCCCGTATATCCCACATAATGGGGTCTGGAGAGGGTCGTGTGTACGTAGACCTTACCCCTACCTTGTGCACCAGGACATGTCCGCAGAAACTTAATTCCTATGCAAGCATCAAAACAGTGTACGGTTATATGTGGCAATTCGAGAAACCAATGTAAACCCATGAAATGATGCCCTTTACTCTCGACTATTAATTCTAGTTAATTAAACCAATTTTCGCAGGGGCGTTGGGGATTTTGGGGGACATAGTGTTAAATTAGCATATTAGAGTTGAAATTTTAAGATTTTTATGTTATATTCTCATACAGTTAAGAATTAAGATAATATTATAATGTTTTTATAAATAATACTAGAGAATATAACATAAAAAACTTAAAATTTTAACTCCAATATGCTCATTTAACACTATGTTCATTTTGTAGCAGCTTGAAAAAAATATGAAAACCAGAAATGTATGGTGAGAGATTAGCTTGTGATGTGTGGCTTGGGCGCATGTCACTGGTTCGAACCCACATGCAGACAAAAGCCTGATATTTAAGTGGAGAAGGGTAGAGAGACGGGCACATTATCCACTGAGTTTTGGGCCATGAGGGCCACCCTCAGGGATTTACCGGTTACCTAAAAAAGGTAACTGATTTCGCTCAAGGTGCATCCTTGATACTACTGCAGAAATAGTTTACTTATCAGAATTGCAAGCATAGTTTCTCTAGACAAAGCAAATACAAAGGCATTTGAATAATCTATAGGAGAAAGAGTATAAAGGTGGATAATACAGCGGACAATTAACTCCTATTGTAGCAAGTAAATAAAAACCTGAAATTAACAACATATTTCTGTATCAAGAGTTCAGCAAGTATTCGCTTTGTCATAACTACCTTTATAAACAATAATTACTACCAAATGTCGATGTATAGTCTTTAGGGTCAAAATCAAGGAGATAGACCATATAAACTTCTTCTCCAGAATTTAAAGCAGCTAGATAGCAGTTTTACCCTCACATTGCTTAAAAATGTAAAGCACAAAAGATGAGTTACTTTATTTATGGATTAGCTCATGATTCAGAGAAGAGATGGAGCATTTAACACTTCCTTTCGAGACAGCATATGTGCCACCAATAAGAGAGTGTTCAGTAGGCTTTCTCGTGCGACCTTGCTTGGTCAACAAGGGGACAAGGGGATCAAAATGAGTGAATTCTCGTCCCATACTCAAGTATGACTTCGATCATCGTCTCCCCTCTGCGCAAGATGGATTTGTCTTCGGCGATTCACCATTAGAAAGACGAGAGAACACTATTGACACAAAACCAACAAAGTCCGATTATGTTTCAACCGTAGATTTTAGTGAACGAAAAAAGAAGGTAGGTATATATAAATAAATTCATTAAGTCTTAATGCCAATGTCAGCCAATAGGCTTAAAAACAAAAAGAAAATGGAAATGTAAATTCTATAGAGTGGTTATTAAACTAACTACGTCATATGAGGCAGAGTGTTGACCAGTTAAGAACTCACACGTTCAGAAGACAAAAGTAATGGAAATGAGGATGTTTAGATGGGTGTGCGGGCATATTAGGAGAAATAAGATTAGGAACAAAGATATACGGGGGCAAAATGGGAATGGTCTCCGTGGTGGACAAGATGCGGGAAGCGAGGCTGAAATGGTTCGAGCAAGTAAAGAGGAGGAGCACAAATATCCCAGTGAGGAGGTGCGAGAGGTTACCGGTGATATATCCAAGAAGAGGTAGAGGTAAACTGAGCAAGAATTGGGGAAAGGTGATTAGACAGAACATGACACATCTTCAACTCACCAAGGATAATAACCCTAAATAGAAGAGCATAGACATTGAAGATTAGCATAGAAGGTTAGTAGATAGTCGAGCAATTTCTCTCTTTTCTACGGGAGAGCTTGGTCCTAGTTTAGAGCACCTTATTTGCTCCCTATTCTCCTTATCAGTATTATTATTAATCAATTATTATCTTATTATTCAATTTTATTACTATTGTTGTTTCTTTTAATTTAGTTATCTTTACTATATTTACTATCAATATTTTCTTTTCTTCAGTAATTTCATCATATACTTTTTACTCTTGCATTTTCAAACTTGTTTTGAAAACAGTTTTCTTGAGCCAAGGATTTGTTGGAAACAACTTCTTTACCCCATACAAGGTAGGGGCAAGGTTGCATACACCCTACCCTCCCCAGGCCCCACTGTAAATCACATTGGACATGTTTTTGTTGTTATTTCGAGACAACATATGCTCAAAGTTGAATTCTTCTTTTTATACTTCTCATTACAAACCTAAAAGACCAGAGAAAAGATGGATTATTTTGTGAACCACCATATTTTCAGATAAAGTCTTCACTGTATATTTTATCTGGGAAAGAAGAATAGCCATTCACAAAATTATATGGGCCAGTAGCATTCATTTTATTGAATCAAATATGGGGACCAAATTCAAAAATCTCTATAAAGACTAAAAATGAAGAAGAAAACGTGAAAATGTTTCTGTAATACCTGTACAGACAATCATTTCGCGCATCAAGCATTATATTAACCCTCGGTTCCATTGCCAAAGGAAGGACAGACAAGACTTTCTATGAAGGTTCGAGCTGCATGCATGTCAGAACTAACATCAACCCCCAGATCCCACAAATCATCCTCTTTCACGTTGTAGAGGAACAACTTTTCGTCAACCTCCATTACAAAATCATCATCAGTCATTGAACACAATGGTGTACAAAGAGAATCATGTAAACTTGGTACCGTAAGCCTAAGTACGGTCCAAGACATGTTATAGTTTTCCATCAAACAAATTGTTATTGTGTTACTTTTGGTGAACATACAAAGACGCCCTCTAAGAGCCACAAGTTCAAAAAAAGAGTAATTGTAATCAGTAGGAGGTACTGGCAACTCCAAGAATGTCTCATCACTTAAATCAAAAGCAACAAGTACACATGGATGATTAGAAGTTTTACTAACCAACCAATGCAAAGCCCCATTTACCAAAACCCCAGACGCAGGGTCAGTAAGTGAATGATCATAAGGGGAACTCCCAAGTCTCTTCCAAAGACCCTTTCTCAAAGAGTAAATATCCACAAAAGTATCAACTATATCAGGCTCATCTATATCGTAGTAAGAAAGAGCAACCACCTTATAATCATCATTAACAACATCGTACCCAAAACCATACATGCTACAGCTATCTGATACAGGAAGAGCCAAATCAAAATTTGGAATTTTATGGTACTTTAAGGTAGTGGGGTTGATCAAATATTTAGCCTCTCCCCTGCGAATCGCCAAGACCAAGCCATTACATGAGCCATCAACACTTAACCAGTGGTCTGAGAGCTGCTGAAGATCAAGCTTTCTTGATATGATATCAATTTCACCTTGAGCGTCGTGGGTAAAGGTGATAGTGTGAAGAAAATGACTAGCAACAATGAGCTTATCTACTAAATGTTTGTGGGAATGGAGAGTGAGGTGAATTTTGATGAATTTTGGGTCTGAGAGAAGAGAACACCACTGCTTTGATACACACCTAAATTGACCAATGGACTTAGCAGGCAGCCGGGTAAATATGTCATATATGATTTCTTCAGGTATTTTTGCAGCAGCATTGCTGTATGCCATAGTTGGGTTTGGAGGAGAAACTGCAGAAACACCTAAAGTGGCGCTCTTTGACTAGGGCATATTTGCTCCTGGGCTGACCTCAACGAAAATTGGGAGTTTTCGACCCGCGATTTCTGATTGCAAAGGTACCCATTCAAAATTTGATGTTTTTCGATCCTATATATTATTTAAAACTTTATCCCCTTCTATGTTCATATTTAGTTAATTACCCGACATAAATAAGTTTTGTTTACAAAATATATACAATCCACATTAAGGCTTTCAAGCCATTATTTGTAACTTCAATCAAGAGATTTAGTTACACCATTTTTCTTTTTCTCTCCTCCCCCCTTCTCTCCAAAATTGGAAGCTTGGATCCGGTGCTGATTTCACTTTCACCAATCTAGAGGAATTGACACTGTATAACAATGCTTCACTATAATTAGCATTTTACTGGCCATAAATTTAGGTTAGCACTAGTAGCCCAAAAATATTGGCATAAAATAACCAAATTCCAAAAGACACAATTATATAACCCCTCAAAAATAAGGGGTTTTAAGATTATGCCTCCCCTAATCACGCTTGCATGATGTATCCCTTCAGAAGCGTAACTACCCAGTTGACCAAAATAAAACCAAATGCAGAAAATATATTTCCTTCAAAAATCAAAAAGGGTGTGGAGATTTTTCAGCCAACTTGAAAATTGAATATCAAATTTCTGTATTCTGATGCAATAATTAGTTCTTTCTTTGGCAATAATTTTTTTTTATTTTTGAAGTTCTAAGATATCGGCTGAAGAAGGGTTTCAATCTCTGTATATAAAATACAGATTCAATGGCTACTTTGCCGAATTTGATACAGCATGGGGGACACTGGGATAGCAACAATCGATTTGTGAATTACTCAGTTGAAGGCATGGGGATTAGTACCGAAACTAAATTTATTGATTTTGTTTCAACAATTTCAAAACAATTGTTGGTTGACACCATAATTAATTTGCTTGAAATCCAGTATAAATGCGATGAAGATTCACCACCAATGATGATACAGAATGATATGGGATTGCGTGTATATATCGAGTTGAAGAAGAAAAATTATGCGTCTAATGAGTATCCGTTGTGTTTAACAGTGAAAGAGAAAGATATGCACGGAAATTCGAATGTTGATCAACAGGTGGAACTACACAAATCAAAACACTGCACAAGCAATATTTACAAAGCTTAACTTTGAAATACAATGCTATACTGGATGAAAATCTTGATGCATCACAGAATATGATGGTAAGTTTATATTATATAACATATTCCTTATTTTCATCTTCATGTTTATCTACAGAAACACTCAATAAGGTTATTCTTTTGGATTTTTTACATAAAGTGTAGACTAATTTTGCTTTTCTACCAAATATAAGTGAGACCATCAATTGAAAACTTACATTCAGTTATTGAAAATGGGTGGTTGTTTATCGTTTGCCTTAGGGAAAGGACATGTAGTTGTAGAAGGTTCCAGCTGTAAGCACGTGATTTTTGCCCTACATGAAAATAACTCCTAAAAATAGACAAAAATAATTTTAACTAATTTGTAGGTTTTTTTTATTATTTAGTTGCATGGCATGTATTTTTAACATTTTTAAAAAAATCATAAAAAAAACATAAAAATGTCACATTTTAATTTCAAGTCACCTTAGGTTTAATTTGCATTTAGGAATTAATTACATTGAGCTAATTGTGCTATTAATCAAAAAATTAAAAAAATGATCATTTTTACATAGTTAGATAATTAGCTTAATTTTACAATTTGAATTAATTTAGGAATTTAGTTTAGGGTTTTAATTAATTAAAGAAAGAAAAGAACAACAAAAAGAAGAGGGAACTGAAAAAGCTTGGTCTTAAATTCAAATTGGCCAAACATTTGAAAAGCAAAAATATTTTCCCCCCCAAAACCTTCCCCAAAATATTTTTCCCCCAAAACCTTCCCCAAAATATTTTCTTCCCAAAACTACTCCCCACCCCATCACTATAAATACACACACACACATTGAAAAAAGGGGCTTGAACTAAAAAAAAACTCTAAAGACTCCATTCCATCTTCTTCAAAAGGACACCACCTCATTTTTCTTTCTCTAAA
>MU684154.1:8433-29346 GCA_026770625.1 Nicotiana glauca
ATTTTTGTTGTGCAGATACAGGTACTCCCGTTCAGTTCTGTCAGCCTTGGAAGGAGGTGTATCGGTAGAGACTTCAAGGTATATCTGCTACGTCCGCAGACCGAGGAGTCCCTTTCCAGCTTTCTGTAAAATGTAAAGTTCTTTCACTATTTCTCCTTTGTATAAATATTCTTGAGTCAGAGCCTCTTATGTATCCCCTTAGCTTGTGATTTATGAGTTTCCGGATTTTGGGAAATATTGTTAGCTTCGAGAATTGTTATGGTTTGTGCCAAGCGGCACCTTAAACACTATTTTTATTTCACTGGGTCAGTTTATTTATTTTCTTCCGCAATTATAATTTATCTTCTGCATTGTTAGGCTTACCTAGTCGTAGGAACTAGGTGCCATCACGACATGTTCATGGAGGGTGAACTAGGGTCGTGACAGCACCCTAACTCATAAATACTTCAATTCCTCATGTACTACTGTCTGTTTACACGATATAAACATCGATGAAAAAAACTTAGTAATTGAGAGGCAAAGGTGAACAAACTCGTGAGGTTAAATTTTGGGCTGAGAACAAACGTGCATAGCTAATCACTCAACAACGGAGTAGATGCATCAAAACTAAATAATCATATAACATATGTAAAATACCTTTTCATCTTGTAGAACCAATTCAATCGACAATATATTGCCTGGATTAAAATGATCCGGTACTTCTCACAAACGGACAACACGAACTTTCAACTTCCATTGCATCTTCGAAATTGTTATATCGTTAATGAAATCAATGTGATTAGCTATCTTTTGCATAAGCCCTAAGTTTTCTTAAAAACTTGATAGCAGACGGAACTTTACAATTTAAGAAGATGTAGCTGAGAAAAAAATATAAACTGTCGATGGCTTGAGCAGTTGATAGCAAATCGTGCATGAAGCAGTTGAATGAATCGTGGTTTTACAAATAATATTTAGGTTTAACTGAAGGTAAAAACTAATTCTCTAATGTTGTGCAGTAAAAGGTTTTAACAAATAAATTTGTTTAATAATTTTAAAAAGTAATAAATTGAGATAATAGAATAGAAATTTGAACGGTTTCCAACTGAAACGTTTCAAACTGTTCTCCTATATTTGAGGTAGGTGACGGTTTCTTTGCACAGAGATGGTATTTTCGAAATTTATTTATTTAATAATTGAAAAAATTTTGCAAATAAAATAACACCTCAGAAGGTTGAATGGTTTAAAGAGGAATGCATTGTATTTTAGTTCCTACAAATTAGGAACAATGTCTTAATATTACATGTGTCAATAGTTTGTTGTGCCATTTGGCTTCATGAGAGGCCTTTTTCTTTGGCTTTTAATTATAGATAGATACTGAAACATGTTACAAATAAAAACCTTGTGTTTTGTTTCTTTTTTTGAAATCTGTTGTAAGAAAAACAATTACAAAAAAGTTACAGAAGTTACTTAAATACATGTAAGGTAGAAATTGACAAAGTTCAAATAAAAACTTGTCGAAGTTATTCCAAAAAACGTGTGTGTTCCTATTTCTTCTTTCGTATGTTTACACCATTATGAAGCTGAGACATCTTCTTCATTAAGTGTCGTTCATAAAAGGGTCCTCTTTTATAATTCGTGCTTATTCAAAAAAGTCATGAAGCATTGAAGCATTTTTAATGCAAAGTTAAAGGGTGAAACAAAAATCCAAACATTAAAATAGGCAGAAAATAAAGCCGAAATTTGTATATCAAACTTTGCAAACATAAGGAAAAGAATTGTCTACAAACCCCGAAACAAGTCATGGGTAAACCAACCGATTATTGATGAAAGGAACATAAGCAGTGGAGTTATCATCTGAATCTCTAAGTTCTGCACTCTTTTTCCCTTCGTTCGGTTTTTGTCCCTGTTGGATTTTTCCGGGAAGGTTTTTAATGAGGCGGAGGCAAGGATGAAAAGGATAAAATCTTTCACTTCCCGGTCACATCATAGTAAGTAACCGAAAAAGTAAGGAGACTATCTGTATTGGTGAAAATTAGACTTGCCATGTGGGTCTATTAAATGGCGACACGTGTCAGCAAAGTCTGAAGAAAAGTGAAGAATGACATGTAAAGATGATATGTAAAACACCTTCGGGACCGAACATACCGTGCCTGTTAGCCTCAAAATTGATCATCATGAAATAGCCCAGATCAGGTGCGGGAAAATATCTCATAATTACAAATGAGGAAGGAATCAATTAATCCCGGATTATATGTGATTTACCATCATTACACCATAAGTTACAAACCAATTATTAATAAATGCAATAAATGATTGTAACGGTCAAGGCAATCAATTCAAGATTGACTCAACAGGCATGAGATTGACTCAACAGACACGGATTGACTCAACAAGTACGGGATTTACTCAATACATACGAGATTGACTCAATAGACACGGGATTGACTCAACAGGCACGGGATTGACTCAATAGGCACGGGATTGACTCAACAGGCAGGGGATTGACTCAACAGGCAGGGGATTGACTCATCAGTTACGGAATTAACTCATCAGTTATGGAATTAACTCATCAGTTACGAAATTAACTCATCAGTTACGGAATTCCAGTATTTACACCGCTATTACAAGTCTTCCAAAAGTAATGGATGAATTGAGTAAATACTCGTAATGGACACATAATTCAAGGAGAATGGTTACTTAGATTTAGTCGTATAAATAGACATACTTTTACCACCAATAGGGTAATCTAATTTTCTTCTCTACAATTCTATACATTATAATTTATAGCATATTGCTCTCAAGTTAGCCATAGTTCGGTCCTTCAAGCTCTGTCCGGCTCATTATCCTATCAAGGATCATTCAATAAGAATTTTTTCTTCTCTGCTTTATTTTTATTATATTATCTGTCATTGAATTTATTTCCCATTTCTCTATCATGTTGTATTAACGAAATTTTATATCTTTCGAATTGAATCGGTTGCTTGTGGCCCATCATATAAAATTATTGCTTTGACCTTGAAAACTATTTTTTGGATTAAACAATAATGCAATAAAAGACCGGAATAAACTGTGAAAATAGTTGATCATATGAAAACACAGACCACCTGGTAATTTAGTGCTTTTGATTTTTGTTATTGTAATTATTTCTATGACTAAAATTGCGATTCTCAAATGCTTTAAAGACGGCTTAGATAAAGCTCTAGATGATTACATAATCCGCAGTTACGTCCCATTTAAAGTAAAATATTACAGTTGAAGGACAAGCGCAGTTTAATTGAGATACCAAACAGGTGGTATGCATTTCCATAGACACAGCGGAAAGTTACTTGGTGCACCAAAAAGAAAACTCTTGATTCTCTGGCGTGCATCTTAGAATAAAAAATTTTCGCAAAAAATTTAACCTCTCCATAGAAAGTTAGGACTTATATTCTACAATATGAAACAAAGACATTAGCAAATGCTGAATAATGAGAATTTTTTATTCAGGGCATAAATTGAAGATCCTAAATGATATTCCATGCTTATGTGGTTTAACTATTTTAAAAGTTTATAGCTTTATGAAGGTTGAATACCATGATGCAGTTCTATCAAAGAGAGAGGAATACATAAACCAATTCCTCAAAGAGTACTAATTAAATCAAATATAAGTACTTCCTACATAATTTCCATAGCTTTCACTAACAATAACTTAATTTACATATGTTAAATCACAAATAGTTCGTTATATATCAGTTAAGAAGCTAAGTAGAGCTATGAAATTAATCAAGATGAAACAAAATAGAGCCATCATATTAATCGGGATGAAACAGAAAGCTAATAAAAGAAGCATGTCTAGTTTGTCAGCAGTAGTAGATAGCAGGGAAAGCTTAAAGAGGAAAAATTCCAGCAAAACTCACCCTTCAGCAGAACTCATATCCAGTTGGCACCATATTAAAACAATGAGTCAAACTGATAAAATTCTAATTTTATCCTCTGGTTAGCAAAAAGGACAACCCGAAGCTCGTGACACTCTCCCTATTTAGAACCAGCTGACTAATTTTGCAACAAAAACTGCAGCAGCAGATTTCAGCTTGCATCTGCATCTATAAGTTATACAAACACATGCACAAGGTCGCTTCTGGATGCGGTCTCTACATTCATTAATTGTGAATACCTCTTATAATCCAAGCTTCAACATCAAGAACTTCATTCTTGAAAGATTTGGAAGCCAATAATGTCCTTCAAACCATACAGAATCCCATGAAGAGGACCTATAAAGAATAGAATCAAATAAATGTATCTAATCCCTTTGACCAAATTCAGAGAAAGCTAATTGTATATGAAGTTTTCTAATTAAGATTAAAAAAACCCAGCATGATTCATTTCTTAGAATAAAGTGAGAAGTGCTGGAATAATGGAGGATGAAATGCTAATAGCAACAAGGGTATACAAGAAGGGAAGAGGGCCAAGGGAAAGAGAGAATGTTACCCAAATATTTGTCTTTTGAAAGCAGTTGAGCAGCCTCTTTTCCAATGCTAATTCTTCAGTATTGTGATAATGCATTCAAGGACATGATCATACCTGTGAAGCTCTGGAATTGCACATCATTTTGAGAATCAAATTACTCAATAACAAACAAAGTATATTACATGAAGGAAAACATTCACCATACCTTTTCAATATGTCCAAAAATATTCCACTTAGCTCAGACCCCCTATATATAATAGAGGATCCTTATTTAAATATTAAAAGAAGAGAATAAAATATATGCTATAGGGGGGCCGACATGGTTACGAGGTCGTCCCTCTTATTATCCCTAAGTCGTCCCCCCTAACGGAGACCGCATATGTCCGATCGGTCGTGCTGGCTTGGAGACGTGGTTGGTCAAATTTGACCCCATACAGTTAATCCCTCCGCTCGTCGAGGTTGCAGCGAAGTGCATCCTCGATGGACGGAATCGGTACTTCCGTTCAGGGAGAGTTTGACTTTGTCAAAGGATTGTGATGTGACGGGCGGGAGACACTCATCATGGCTGTAGAACGTCGAAACAAAACATCTTTCCCTGTGTGACGTCAGCATCCTCACGCATCATCATTGCTCATATTCTCGAGGTCGGAAGTCAAAAGCTTTTGGCGCTTGGTTTCCCGTGCCATTTCGAAGTCTGCCTTTTCGATTATGGCGCCATCCAACCCTATAAATAGGGGAAGGATTTAACTTCATTCAAACTTTGGCCATTTGTAAGAACATTTCAGCCCTTTAGTGTATATTTTCACATTCTGGTGCATTTTCCTTTGATCGAAAAAAGACATTTCCTTTGTTGTGTTGTGTGCAACTTTTACTTCATCGAGATCATGCCTAAACCTCGCCGAATCGACGAGAGGATCCTGGCGGCTGCCCCATTAAACGTGATGCCACATTCCGATGGTGGAGAGGCGGAGGAGGAAGAGGACATCAGTCCTCTCATGGTGGTAGCGCTGCTGCCAAAACGTACCTTGTCTCGAAGTGATTTCAGTAAGGACTCTCCCACTCCGGCTCTAGAGTTTTTCGAATCGTTGCAGAATTATTTGGAACTCCGCGTGAAGTACGACATACCTGCTCACGTAGAAATGATTCCGGCAGGGAGGGATCATGTGGATGTTCATCGGCCAGGGTATTGTACTTTTTATGAGTACCCCTTTTTGATTGGTTACAGCCTACTTCTTTTCCCTTTGGCGGAGGAATTTGGCCAGTTCTATAATGTATGTCCGGCTCAACTTACGCTGTATACTCTGAAGGTGCTTCGGCTGCTGACCAAGTATGTGGAGTTTGCCAGATGTGAAGTCACGGTCCATTACCTCATACAACTGTTCAGTGCCTACTATTTCATAGAGACCATGGTACATTTGTGAGGCCATGGTACGAGAGGGTTGGTGTTCAAAACCGACGATCGAACGAGCCGTGGGTTCTGGCACAAATATTTTTTTTATTAGGACCGAGCACATGGTCACTAATCCCGCTGGATTCCCAGAGAGGTAGAATTCGACACGTGAGTATTGTAGTTTGTTACATTCCTTACCACTCGTGACTGTTGCGATTCTAACCTTTGTACTACAGTTATAGCTCATCCGCCCCGGCCCGTTGCCAATCTCAGGAGATGGGTTGCCAGTCTGCTTCCCTTTGCGGAAGAGACTCGCACTTGGCCTGCCTTCATGCAGTGTTATGGCCCCAAAGTCTCTTCAGGTAGATTTCTGATTTTTGCATTGTAAATTTTGCAACTCTGCTCACTTCTTTTTACGGCGACAGGTTGAGGCGCTTCTAGGAAGAGGGCGGCAGTCCCTACTCCCAAGCGATCCGACGTTATCTCTGACGCTCATGATACATTGGTCGAGTCTGTCCGAGGGGATCTCTCTCTAGCTCCTTTGAATGTACTAACTTAAGGTAAGGTCCCGAATTCATTTTGCTAATATGAACTATTTCTATAAAGAAAGTAATAAATATTATTAGGTACTTTATTCATTCTCAAATTTGTCTTGCAAAGGTAAAATCATTCCAACCATTGAATCCACCAAATGCTTCAAGAACAACATCAACATATATACGAAAAGGGGTTAAATACTAATTGTGGGAATTAAATTCCACCCCAACTGAAATAGGAAACAACTCCAAATGTCACTTTTTTTTTCAACAAAGAAAACCATCAAAACTACTTGAAAAGGAATGCACACATTGTTTGACTCAAAAGTTATTAAACACTTTCTAAGCAAATCAATCAATATAGATGAAGGGGTAAATCGTAATCGAAGATAATAAACTCTAGGATGATCTCTGTAACTGATTCGTATAGTAATAGTATAAATCGGAGGAAGGGAGAAGATGATAATCTTAGAGAGATGAGAGAGAAAATGTTAGAGAGATGAGAGAGCAAAAGAGCTTGTACTTTCAATAATCAATCGGATCCTTTTTACAAAGCTTAGGCCCCCTATATATAATAGATGATCCTTATTTAAATATTAAAAGAAGGGAATAAATATATGCTATAGGGGGACGACGTGGTTACGAGGTCGTCTCTCATTATCCCTAAGTCATCCCCCTAACGGGGACCGCATATGTCCGATCAATCGTGCTGGCTTGGAGACGTGGTTGGTCAAATTCGACCCCATACAGTTAATCCCTCCGCTCGTCGAGGTCGCAGCGAAGTGCGTCCTCGATGGGCGGAATCGGTACCTCCGTTCAGGGAGAGTTTGACTTTGTCAAAGGACTGTGATGTGACAGGCGTGAGACAGTCATCATGGCTGTCAAAACGTCGAAACGAAACATCTTTCCTCGTGTGATGTCACCGTCCTCATGCGTCATCATTGCTCATATTCTCGAGGCCGGAAGTCAGATGCTTTTTGCGCTTGGTTTCCCGCGCCATTTTGAAGTCTGCCTTTTTGATTATGGCGCCATACAACCCTATAAATAGGGGAAGGATTTAACTTGATTCAAACTTTGGCCATTTGTAAGAACATTTCAACCCTTTAGTGTATATTTTCATATTCGGGTGCATTTTCCTTTGATAAAAAAAAACTTTTCCTTTGTTGTGCTGTGTGCAACTTTTTCTTCATCGAGATCATGCCTAAACCTTGCCGAATCGACGAGAGGATCCCGCTGCTACCCCATTAAACATGCCGCCACCTTCCGATGGTGGAGAGGCGGAGGAGGAAGAGGACATCAGTCCTCTCACGGTGGAAGCACTGCTGCCAAAACGTACCTTGTCTCGAAGTGATTTCAGTAAGGACTCTCCCACTCCGGCTCCAGAGTTTTTCGAATCATTGCAGAATCATTTAGATGATCTCCACGTAAAGTACGGCATACCTACTCACGTAGAAATGATTATGGCAGGGAGGGATCATGTGGATGTTCGTCGGCCAGTGTATTGTACTTTTTATGAGTACCCCTTTTTGATTGGTTACAACCTTCCTCTTTTCCCTTTGGTGGAGGAATTTTGCCGGTTCTATAATGTGTGTCTGACTCAACTTACGTCGTATACTCTGAAGGTGCTTCAGCTACTGACCAAGTACGCTGATTTGGCCAGATATGAAGTCACGATCCATCACCTCCTACAACTGTTCAGTGCCTGCTATTTAAGAGGGACCATGGTACATTTACAAGGCTGTGGTACGAGAGGGTTGGTGTTCAAAACCGACAACCGAGCGAGTCGTGGGTTCTGGCGCAAATATTATTTTTATTAGGATCGAGCACATGGTCTCTAATCCCGCCGGATTCCCAGAGAGGTGGAATTCAACATGTGTGTATTGTAGTTTGTTAAATTCCTTGTCATTCATGATTTTTGTGATTCTAACCTTTGTATTGCAGTTATGGCTCATTCGCCCCAGCCCGTTGCCAATCTCAGGAGATGGGTTGCCGGTCTGCTTCCCTTTGCGGAATAGACCCGCACTTGGCCTACCTTAATGCAGCGTTATGGACCCAAAGTCTCTTCAGGTAGAATTCTGATTTTTGCTTTGTAAATTCTACAACTCTGCTCACTTCTTTTTATGGGGACAGGTCGAGGCGCTTCTAGGAAGAGGGTGGCAGTCCCGACTCCCAAGTGATCCGATATTATCTCGGACACTCATGATACATTGGTCGAGTCTGTCCGAGGGGATCTCTCTCCAGCTCCTATGTAGGGGGTTACATCTACACCTATGGTTATATGGGAGTCGGCATCATTGGCGCCGACTCTGTAACCCGTGGATGAGCCCTCAGATGGCGAGAAATCGCTAGAAAGAAAATGGAGGAGGCTCGAGAAGGGCAAGGGGGTGGCTACTGAAGCCGTAGGTAGTGAGGTACCTCGGCCGGCGCACAGACCTTCATTTATGGCTGATTCCATTCTTTCTAGGAGGTCGGCTCAACAGAGAGGTATCGTTCCTGGCTCTAGTTCTGCACGTACCGTCGAGGGACCTGGCGAGGAATCAGAGAAATCGGACTCCGACATCGCTCAAGGAGATTTTGACGAGTTCGTGAGTGGCCTTGCCCAGGTGGATATGACGACGGATGGCTCCGACCGTCGTATTACGATTTCGGCGGCTTACAACTTGCTGTCGAACAGCGAGCAGGCTGCTTCAGCCCTTACCCTGTTGTGTACCGCCTCTGAGAGCAAGGCGCTAAGTACGGTGGATGATGCAGAGTTATCTCGAAGGGTTTCCGGCATGGCTTTGGAGGTAATCTTTATTTAATTTCTCCCTTTTGCATATTGTCAGACTGACTTGAGGCGTGTTTATTTCTGCTTTCTCTCTTCTTTTTTAGACCCTTGTTTTGGAGGTGGAGAGGGGACGCCGTGAGCAAAAATGGATAGCCGTCTACAAAAAGATGCTAAAATGTATCGAAAGTACCGCTCTAAGCACCGAGTGGTGGTTGAACGGGGGCAGTCCCAATCGGAATGCAGGGGGTTGAGCTGGAGGAGGCAGACAATGAGCTGATGAAGGCCGTGGCCCGTAACAGCGAGTTGGAGGAGCTCCTCAGGGCAAAAGATGACGAGCTCGAGTTAAGCCATGGGGTGGTAGCGGAGAACGTCGACCTGCAACACAGGGTGGCGGATCTGACCGTCGAACTCGACGCCAGGATGGCGGAGATCAACAGGCTTTCTCAGCCTTCCTCATATCGTCCCTCGCCTGATCAGAGTGTGCGTCGTAGTGTGCATAAAATATGGATTTTTACGGAGGCTAAGCTCGACATTTATAGTGAGCTTCATGTTGCGGGCCGGGCGACCGAGGAAGAAGTCCAGGAATGGAGGAATGAGGCTTGCACTACTTATGAAGCTTGTGGTTATTACCCCGACACTCCCAATAGGGAGGGGCCTGCTTCTGAAGACGTTAACCACCTCGACTCCACTTCCTGGTACAATGACGCTTACCTTCCAGGGGTGACGGGCAACTATAAACTTTGCAATGTAAATTTTTTGCATGTATAGTTTGTTAGAACTCTTCTGCGAGGCGAATGTAAATATATTTTTGTTGTAATATAAATTATACTTTTTCTGCTTCGTCCATTTGTTATAATACTTAGCCTCCGTAGAGGTTGTTTTTGTAGTTCATCAAAGGGTCGTGTCGTAGTTTGAACAAGGTCGACTAATGTTGATGGCGTTAGCCATTAGGATATTACTTCGACTGTCGTCGAAATAGTATCTGTCGTAGTTTGAACGAGTTCAAACTAATGTCGATGGACTTGGCCATTAGGATGTTACTTCGACTATCGTCGAAGTAGTATCCATCGTGGTTCGAACGAGGTCGAACTAATGTCGATGGCCTTGGCCATTAGGATATTACTTCGACTGTCGTCGAAGTAGTATTCGTCGTAGTTCGAACGAGGTCAAGCTGATGTCAATGTCCTTGGCCATTAGGATGTTACTTTGACTGTCATCGAAGTAGTATCCATCGTGGTTTGAACGAGGTCGAACTGATATTGATGGTCTTGGTCATTAGGATGTTATTTCGACTGTCGTCGAATTAGTATTCATCGTGGTTCGAACGAGGTCGAACTGATGTCGATGACCTTGGCCATTAGGATGTTACTTTTACTAGTATCCATCGTGGTTTGAACGAGGTCGAACTGATGTCGATGGCCTTGGCCATTAGGATATTACTTCGACTGTCGTCGAAGTAGTATCCGTCGTGGTTCGAATGAGGTCGAACTGATGTCGATGGCCTTGGCCATTAGGATGTTACTTCAAATGTCATCGAAGTAGTATTCGTCGTGGTTTGAATGAGGTCGAACTGATGTTGATGGCCTTGGCCATTAGGATGTTACTTCGACTGTCGTCGAAGTAGTATCCATCGTGGTTCGAACGAGGTCGAACTGATGTCAATGGCCTTGTCCATTAGGATGTTACTTCGACTGTCATCAAAGTAGTATCCGTTATTGTTCAAACGAGATCGAACCGATGTCGATGGCCTTGGCCATTAGGATGTTACTTTGACTGTCATCGAAGTAGTATCCGTCGTGGTTCGGAGATTAACTCTTGTTCGTGTAATGGAGATTTTTGTTCATTCAATGGAGAGTTCTGTTCATTCAATGGAGAATTTTATTCATACAATGGAGAATTATGTTCATACAATGGAGAATTCTTTTCATACAATGGAGAATTATGTTCATACAATGGAGAATTCTGTTCATATAATGGAGAATAACTAGTGTAGTCCCTCACTATATTGGCATGCGGACCGTGTCGGTTGGCCGATATGGTGAACCTGCGCTCCTGGTCCATCGGGTATCCCCTTTGTCGCCTTATTAAAAACCTCCCCGAGAAAATCCAATTGGGACAAAACTCGGGCCAGGGAAAAGGAGTACGACTTAGGAGATGCCTTTCAGAAGTGGAAGTATTTGAGGTGGGCGAAGTTCCAATTGTTTTGGAGTGTTTTTCCTTCCATTATTTCTAGTTGGAACGCTCCTTTGTTCGCCGCTGCTATGATTTTGTATGGTCCGTCCCAGTTGGTCCCCAATTTTCCCTCATTTGGGTCTTTCGATGCGAGTGTTTTGGCCTTGAGGACATAGTCGCTGACTTTGAGCGATCTTACTTTGGATTTCTTGTTGTAATATCTTTCTACTTGCTGCTTTTGGGCCGTCATTCTTATATGGGCCATGTCTCTTCATTCTTCGGCTTCATCTAGATCTTGTAACCTGCTTTCATCGTTGTCTGCTCCGTTGGTATGGGAGTATCTCAGGCTTCGTTCTCCGATCTCGACGGGTATGAATGCATCGGTCCCATAGACCAGTAAGTACGGTGTTTCTCCTGTACTAGATTTGGGCATAGTCCGGTATGCCCATAATACTTCACGTAGTAATTCAGGCCATATCCCTTTAGCGTCTTCGAGCTTCTTTTTCAATATGTTCAATATTGTTTTGTTGGAAGACTGGGCTTGTCCGTTAGCGGTGGGATGATAGGAGTGGAGAGTATCCGCTTGATATGCCATTTCTCGAAGAATTCGGTTGTTTTTCTACCGATGAACTGGTACCCATTGTCGCAGCTGATTTCTTTGGGGATGCCAAAATGGCATATGATATTTTTCCATATAAAGGCGATGACCTCTTGCTCGCGTATTTGTGCGTACGCACCTGCTTCCACCCATTTAGAAAAATAGTCATCTAAAACTAACAGAAAGCATACCTTTCCTCGTCCTGCCGGCAGGGGCCCGATTATATCCATTCCCCACTTTATGAAGCGCCATAGCGAGGTGACTGAATGGAGGAGTTACCCTGCCTGGTGTATTATGGGGGCGTACTTTTGGCACTGCTCAAATAATCTGCTGCCTCTTTTTTCATGGTAGGCCAATAGTAACCGGCGCGGATGAGGCATCAGACAAGGGCACGGTTCCCTGTATGAGCGCCACAATGGCCTTCGTGCACCTCTTCTAATACTTGCCTCGTTTGATGTGTCTCGAGGCACTTAGCGAGGGGACCACCGAACGTTCTCTTATAGAGGTCATGATTTATCAGGTTGTACCGGGCAGCTTGCACCCGGAGTTTCTTAGCTTCTTTTTTTGTCGCGTGGGAGTGTTCCATCCTGCGAGTAGGATACAAACTGGTTGCACCAGTCCTAAATCAAGTTTAAAGATAATACCTCGACGTGGTCGACGGCCGAATGGAGGAGAGTGACCACATTTTCTTTGTTGATATTGTTGGTGGCTGCGGCTAGTTTGGCTAGGCTATCTGCCTCGTCGTTTTGTGCCCTGGGAATTTGCTCGAAGCGGCATTCGTCGAACTTAGGCATCAGCTTATGGATTTCTAAATGATATTTTTGTAGCTTTTGCTCTTTGATTTGGTAATTCCCGGCGACTTGATTTACGACGAGTTGAGAGTCACAGTGGAGGATGAGTCGATGGGCTCCGTATTTGATGGCTAGTTTCATGCCTGCAATCACAGTCTCATACTCGGCCTCGTTGTTAGTCATCTCGGGGCATCATATGGACTGGCAAATTACTTCGCCCATGGGGACTTTGAGGACGAGTCCCAGTCCCGATCCCTAGGTATTCACATCACCGTCAGTGTAAAGGGTCCAGAGGTCGTTGTGAGCAGAGGCACGGAGGGCCTCTTATTCCACCTCTGGCAATATCCCTGTACTGAAGTCGGCCACAAAGTCGGCGAGTACTTGCGACTTGATGGTAGTTCTCGAGTGGTAGGTTATGTCGTGCTCGCTAAGCTCTATGGCCCATTTGGCGAGCCTACCCGAGAGTTTGGGTTTATGTAGGATGCCCCTCAGGGGGAAGGTTGTTATTACCTTTATCGGATGGCATTGAAAATAAGGTCTGAGATTTTGTGAAGCTACGACTAATGCCAAAGCTAGTTTTTCAAGGTGCGGGTACCTCGTCTCGGCATCTATTAAATTTTTGCTGATATAATAAATAGGGGATTGCGTACCTTTATTTTTGCGGGCCAGGACGGCGCTAACAGCGACTTCGGACACTGCCAGGTACACGAGTAGACACTTGCCTGGATCTGCTTTGACGAGCAGTGGCGGCGAAGATAGATATGCCTTCAATTTCCTTAGGGCCTCGATGCATTCCTCATTCCATTGTAGCCACGATCTTTCCTCAGCATACTGAAGAATTTGTAGCATCTGTCCGAGGACCGTGAGATGAACCTTGATAAGGCGGCTATCCGCCCCGTTAGTTTCTGTACCTGCTTTTTACTATTCAGAATCTCGAGTATTGAGTCTATGGCTTTGATCTGATTTGGGTTGACTTCGATACCTCGTTGTGATACGAGAAAACCCAAAAATTTTCCCGAGGCCACGCTGAAGGCACATTTTTCTGGGTTCAGCTTCATCCCATACTGCCTCAGTATCTCGAAGGCTTGCTTTAAATGGTCGATATGGTCCTTCTTCTTTGATGATTTTACTAACATGTCATCGATGTAGACCTCCATTGTCTTACCGAGCTGTTCTTTGAACATCTTGGTGACCAACCTTTGGTACGTTGCACTTGCGTTTTTGAGACCGAAGGGCATCACTTTATAGCAGTACGTCCCTTGATGGGTGATGAAAGTTGTCTTTTGTTGGTCCTCTTCAGCCATCAGGATTTGGTTATAGCCAGAGTAGGCGTCCAAGAAACTTAGCGGTTCGTGCCCTGCTGTTGCATCGATCAGCTGGTCAATATGGGGCAATGGGAAGGAATCCTTTGGGAATGCCTTGTTCAGGTCAGTGAAGTCTATGCACATTCTCCATTTCCCACTTTTCTTTTTAACCATGACCACGTTGGCGACCCATTGGGGGTATTTCGATTCTCTGATGGAACCGTTGGCTAGTAGTTTATCTACCTCTTCACTGACTGCCTCATTGATTGCGGCATTGAATTTTCTCCTTATCTGCCGTACGGGCGGATAAAGTGGGTCGACATTCAGTTTGTGAGTGGCGATGTCCTTTGGGATCCACGGCATATCTGAATGGGAGACACTACTACAAAAAGGACCTTTAGTGGTAATAAAAAATAGCATTGGCGGCAATAACAATAGCCGCTATATCATTTACCGGCAATTGATCTTTAGCCGGTGATGCCGGGGTCGGTAAAGCCTTTAGCGGCATTTATGCCAAAAGCTGGTAAAAGGTATGATTTATTGCCGCTAAAACCCATCTGCTTTAACGGCAATTGTTTGCGGCAATTATTATGGCTGCTAAACCCATTCTAAAAATGACTAATAATGCTCCTTTAACATCCATTTTTATAGCCGCTAAATTCAAAATATTTGTCGCCAAAAGTCCATACCTTTAGCGGTAATTATTTTGTGGCAATTAAATTGGCAACAATATCTCTTCTAAAAACGTATTAGTATGCCCCTTCAGCATCCATTTTAATGAACAGCAAACTCAATTGAATTGCCGCTAAAAATCATCTTTAATAGCAATATAATGGTTACAATATCCCTGTATAAACGTCTTAATCCTGTTAAATTGGCACTAAAATTCACAAGCTATAACGGTAAATTTAGCCACCTTTAATAATAGCTACTACATTCGACCAAAAAATAATGCAAATAACAAAATATATTGATATTAATTCATAAAACTATAGAATATCTCGCTAAATCTTAACGAACAAAAGGAAGTACTAATCCAAAATATTAATATCACAAAATCTTAAAAAATAACTCATATTCTTTGAAGTAAATAGCTAATGTCACTATATAACTAATCTTAACGAATAACAATCTTCAAATAATCTCAGAAACTCTTCGTCATATTGAAATCTTCCACCCGCTAAATTATCGAACATCAGGCTGTATGACCTAAAATTATAAAATAACTATGTCAATAGGAAATACATGTTGCCAAACAACAAAGCTGATAATAATTTGCGAGGTTATGAAACTAAAAGTCCATAACCAGAAAGGGATACAAACAAATATCTTTTAGTAAAGTAGGCCCACAAACCTTTCTTGGCTCCAAATTACCTAGAATAGAAGATTCAAAGGTCATCAAATAGCAAAAACTTATATGGTTAAATCTGTTCCAAAGAACCTCTGACCAATAGCAATTTAGCGAGGGACAACCATGTTCGACCAAATGTTTCAAAGAAAAATCTGGTGGAGGAGCTTACGGGCAAACATGCTCACAACTTTAATGTTTCAGCACTAAATGTATGCATAAAATCTAAGGAACTGTGGCATATTATGCTGCATTCTCAGTGTTCCAGTCCTATATGGAGCATAAGGAACTCAACTGTGATACAAAACAATCAAGCATGCAGGAAGAACAACAGTTGTAACAACCAAATACTGCCCAACTCTGCACACACAAGGCAGTTCTTTCTAAGGGAAATCACATGACACACAGGCTGGATAAAATGTAGCTGCTGGGCATCAATAATAGAAGAGATACATATAGAAGCAGCAATACAAAGGACATCACACCGTTGGGTAAGGATTGAGATACAAATCTGGACACAACAGACCAAAGATGCGAATTACTTCAGTTATGCATACAGCCCCTTCATTTAATCTAATGCTGGAATTGGGAAAAGGCTGAATACATCAAAGGGTAATAATGCAGAAAACAAGGGCTTAAGCATGAGGGTCGGGCCAACATCACTGATCAACGCAACTGTGAATTAGAGGACTTGATACTGGTATCCCACTCGAAAGTAGATGAAGAGGGCAAAAGGGTGAGTGACTTGGAGTTATTGGTCGAAACAGATAAATATAGGATTCAGGAGCTTGAAGAACAAATAAGCACATTAGATAAAAAATGTGTGGCGATAGAAGTAGAATCTAAGAAGCACGCTAATAGGGCGTCTGAACTTGAAGCAGAAGTGGAGGCATTCAAAATGAAATCATCAAGCCTTGAGGTTGCTTTGGAGGAGATCAAGGAGAAAGAAAAGGAATTGAGTCAATGCCTGAACAATTTGACAGAGGAGAAGAAAAACTTAGAGGATGTATACATGAATTCAGTTGAAAAACTAGCTAAAACAGAAAACCTGCTTGAGGTCCTGCGTAATGAATTGAATGCCACTCAACAAAAACTGGAAGGTATTGAGAACGATCTTAACGATGCTGGGTTGAAAGAGAGTGAGGTGATGGAAAAGCTCAAATCAGCAGCTAGAGCAACAAGGAAGAGTTTTGGAGCAAGCAACAGCTAGAAGCATAGAGATTGAGTCACTGCATGATACACTAAAAAAGGATTCCGAGCTCAAACTCCAAGAGGCAACTGACAAATTTGTTACCAGAGATACAAAGGCACAAATATTGAATGAGAAACTGAAGGCCCTTGAAGATCAGCTAAAGAGTTATGAGGAGCAGATTGCTAAATCTACTGAAAGTTTTTCAGCTGTTAAGGACAAACTGGATCATGTGTTGGTGAAGCTAGTTTCTACTGAAACTGACAATCAGTGCGGCAAGTTGCTTCCTCTGCATTCTTGTATGCACCACTCCAGGTCAAGATTGCTGCATAAAACCATATAATTGCTATAGAGAAGAGCATTGCAAACCAGTCATATATCGACCTCTTTAATTTGAGATATGTTGGTAGATACTGCAAGAAATTTAGTACATTCAGGGAATCAATTCGAGTAGGAAGAGGATATATGATGTGAATAACTACTATCACGACATGAGCAAGCTTTATGTTAGAATTTTTTTTTCTTTAACCCTTATGCTTAATGCATAAAAAGGCTATAGTGTATCCTGGATCTTCGATCGGCAAATTATTTTAGCAAGTTCATATATTTACCTTTACTCAACAGGCTATACCATTTCAAAATCACTTGATCAATATCACTGCTTTAGTAAAGAGAATACGCTATGGTATCCTCTTCAACAACTCCATGAAAGAGAAAAATGTACTCATAAAAAAGCATATAAATCCAAACTTAAATTCATTATAGTGAATGGAATTACTTGCCTGTGTGATGAAAACCATGAAAATCAACTGCGGTATCCCAACTTTGACACATTATGCAATCTACAAAATAAAGAATACAAAAAGTTTAATTAATGAACATGTTTTCAGCAATCTGATGTTCTCATCTTTTCAGAGAGCATATTTTAGTCAAAAGCGTATATTATACGAGAAGTCTAGGATTAAAATTCTCACCAGTGGGAAGCCAAGATGGTAGAGCCCTAGTCCAGCCAAAGTAACAAGTGGTGCCACAGATAGAGGGCTAAGTAACCTAAATTATACAAGAAATGCAGAAGTTATACAGAAAATAAAGTTGATGGCCTAAAGTTGAATATTCCACATGCTCAAGACTGAAAAAACAAGAACTTCAGATTACACACACCTTACAAGATTTCTCCACAGGCCAAAGAAGACCATTATAATTTGGAAACCAGAAGTAACAATAAGAGCTCCTTGTATGCCTCTTATTGTATGCATAAACCTCTGCAAATATCAGTCACAAGAACAAATTCAAGAAACATCAGCTGAATGGACAACCTCCCCCCCTTCCCACCCAAAAAAAGAAAACAACTCAAAGTCCCAACAGAGGCAGATGAACCAATATTATTGACACGGAGCATTTCAAAAAATATTCAATTCTGATCATCATAATTCCATAGTCTATGTTGCAGACTTTTCAAAATACTACCGCACCCGTGTCGATGTCGGATCCTCCAAAATGTACTACTTTTGGAGGATTCGACATGCACCTAACGATGTTTTTGGAGAGTCCAAACAATATAGTCCAGAGTATAATGTGTTCAATGTGAATAACCTTAAATATTGAACACATCAAGTTTAAATCTTGGATCCGCCTCTGGTCCCACACCCCTCCTACCCGAAAAGAGAGAAAAATAGATAAAAATGTTATACTACCAGCTCAGGATCCTGAAGAACTGAGGAACTATTAGCCTGTATAATTGAGGTAATTGGTATCAAGTATGCATATGAACCACCTATTACCAATGGCAATCTGGTCCTGAATAAAGATTGTAGTAATGTATTCACTCCTGAAATAAAGAGCATTGTCTGTACTACTTTTGCATTATCATCCTACAATTTAAGATCACTGTCTCAAAATCAATTGAATCAATAAAAGGATAATAGACAATATCAATTAGCTAGTTTCAACAGTCCAAAAAATAAAAACAAAAAAATAGTCATAATGTTAAGGAATTGAAGGAAATTCTTACATTGCCACCTCCTATTTTAGGAACTAGGATGCTAGGAATTAAGACAATATTACCAAGACTCAATATGTAATGTTGAAACCCTAAGAATAATGCTTCTGCTGCATTTATCATAAAATAATCATAGTATCAGTTCAATGTCTTTTTTCGACGAAATTAAGAACAATTGACAATATGGTCTTGTCTAAATAATGTCACGTACACAAAGGTGGTGGGCTGTTAACACAGTATTGTACATTCTTAAGTTGCTCCATCATTGGATGAGGATGTAATTCCTCTGCTTTTTTAGCTCCATTCTCACTACCTCCACTAGACATAGTTGAAATTTAGAGATTGTTTACTTTTAGAGAATGTTCAAATTGGCGCTAAATATTTCTTTGCTTGACATTTTCCTTTACCAAAACTATGACTGTGAGATTTATATTGAGAGTCCAAGATTTGTTATTTATGAATAGTAAAGGAAAAATGAGTTCCAAGCTGACGAGGCCAAGTAATAGCAGCATTGCACTTTCTGTATTTTATGTCAAACTATTGACTACTGAGGATTTGAAACCGATACGCATCGACGACAATGAAATTTTTTTAATATTGACAAGAATAACAGAAAATATACAAAGGAATAAATGCAGTTGACTACTGTCATAGTAGAGGTGTATTCCACAGAGACGTCAAGGTAAGAAAATATAAAGATTTGACACCAATATGCATCGACGATAATGAAAATTATAAAAAACATCTCGACTAGTGATAGATTCATTGCATCGACGACACTTAGAAATTTCTGAATAATCATAAGAATATCAAAAAAACAATCAGATATCACAAACAGCATATGCAGAAAAAACTGAACTTTCGCAAATCTCAAATCCCAACAGTTGAAGGCACAAATTTGTATCTGGTAAGCAGATTGTTTTGCCAATAAATACAAGAAATTGAAAGAGAAAAATGAGTTCTGAAACAATCTTGAAACCTACACGAAAAGAGATGTGAGAAACGGATAAAATAGAGAATACTAACAACGACGATAGAGCATAATTGAGCAGCACAATCCAAAACTCAACAGTTAATCGCATTGGCTGGGTAAAAAGAGAAGATACCTGGGAAATAATTGCAGTTATCTGGGGAAAAGGCTGGCCGGAGACCTATATATATGTGCAATTTTGTTAATAGATCGTCTCTTCCGTATCCAGTTCAATGAAGGAATAGGTTTTCATAATCATCTGATTCGAGTCGATGAAGGAATAGGTTTCCAATGATTTTCTGATTGGAGGGAATCTTCGATCTTGTCCTAAAAATATGGAAGGAAAGATTAATTATTGGACAGGGAGGGAAATTTTTTTTTAAAAAAAAAAGAAAAACCATATGCTGAGAGTCAGTAATTTCTAATGGCAATTTATTTTTATTGCCGATAAAAGGTTATTTTTTAGCGGCTGATTGTCATTTGCCGCATATATTTTAGCTTATAGAATATATTAGCGGCAATTGACTTATTACCGCTAAATAATTACCGCCAAATGCCCTTTTTGTAGTAGTGAGAAGGCAAAAATATCTCCATGGTTAGTTAAGAATTCATGGTACTTACCTGGGTTGGAAAAGTTGTGCCCGATGTAGTCTCTCTTTGAACTATCGGTGTTGTCCAGCTGGACCGAACCGAGGTCCTTGACTGTCGCTTTGCAAGCTTCTACGACATCTGGGTCCCTAATGACCTCTGTCGTCGGGTCGATTTTAGTTCCCGACATGGCTGATTGCTATGCTTCCGCACTTTCTCCCTTCAGCTGTTTGGTATGGGTGTAGTCTTGGGCGATTCGATAACATTCCTGGACGGTACGTGGCTCACCTCAGATGTTGAATATTCCCCATGGGGTGGGAAATATTATTACTTGATAGAAACTCGAGGGGATGGCTCACATGGCGTGTATCCATGGATGCCCTATGATGACGTTGTAAGCCATTTTCTGGTTCATGATGTGGAATGTGGTTTCCAGCGTAATTTCTCCCGCCAAAACTAGTAGTGATATCTCTCCGGAGGTTCGCTCCACTGCATTGTTAAAACCCGTTAGTGTTATGCAATGCGGTATTACCTTATCTTCGAGCCTCATTTGCATGAGGACTCTTGGGTGGATAATACACGCGCCGCTTCCGTCATCTACCATGATTCTTTTCACATCAGTATCAACAATGCGTAAAGTTATAACTAGTACATCGTAATGAGGGAAAGACAAACCGTCAGCATCAGACTTATCGAAGGTGATACTATCTTCTGTTGGCCCAAGTTCAGTTGAAGTTTTGAAGATTGACAAATGAACTCAGGGAAGGACCTGGTCCATCTTGGGAGACACAGTTAGTCATAACCATTGCACATGAAATGCACGTGAGGAAGATATG
>MU684159.1:7333-18325 GCA_026770625.1 Nicotiana glauca
CATTGGACCATTAGAGTGTGTCAAAGTTGACCATCTCGTCTCTACCTCTTCGGGATTAGGCGGGACACTCACTGAGTACACGTTGATTACGTACTCATACTACACTTCTATGCATTTTTATTGCACAGGTACACGTACACTTCTAGCAGCCTATTGGTGTTGCGGCATGGATAACTCTGGGACTAGGTGAGCTGCAAATTTGCGAGGCGACCTGCAGCTAGTGTAGTTCCTTTCTGTACTTTAATTATTTATTTCCTGTCCACTGTATTCCGAACAGAGGTTTTATTTTATTTCATTATCAGTAGTCGCTCATGCACTTGTGACACCGGTTTCTGGGATGGTTTTCGAAAGGTTTGATTTAATTGTTATTGTTAATTTGAATTGAAGCAAAACTCTTTTATTTGTGGAAATAGAAGGAAATTTCTGGAATTTGATGTATTTAAAAAGGATTTTTAAATCGGTAATCTAATTGGCTGGCCTGACAGTGGTGTCCGGCGCCACCACGGCCCTTAGTGGATTTTGGGTCGTGACAGGTGGAGTTTTGCGGTTTTCAAGATCCAAAGATAACTTTCTAGGCTCATATGAATATGAACCCATACTATGCAATGCATTCATGCATTCCACTCTACTGGCATCATCATTGACATACATGTTAAGAAGCACGGCCTCAAGAGGATCTTCAACATTTATCATGGAACTTGTGTCATCCACTATCATAGCTGTGACAATGTCCACAAATGAACACACCTGCGTGCTATTGGGTTGTCTCATTGATTTGCAAACATGGAATACCACCTTCTCATCTCCCATACAGAATGTCAACTCACCCGCTTCAACATCAACCAATGCCTTCCCCGTAGCTAGGAAAGGTCTCCCAAGAATGATTGGCACTTCAAAGTCCACCTCACAATCCAATATGACAAAGTCGGCCGGTAATATAAATTTATCAACACGGACAAGAACATCATCAATTATGCCCAAGGGTCGCTTCATCGATCGATCCACTATTTGAAGTCTCATTGAAGTTGGCCTAGGTTGTCCGATTCCCAAAGTCTTGAAAATCGAATAAGACATCAAGTTAATGCTAGCTCCCAATTCACACACGGCCTTGGCAAAATCCGCATTACCGATAGTGCAAGGGATAGTGAAAGCTCCGGGGTCTTCAAGTTTTGGGGCCATGGAATGCACTATAGAACTCACTTGATGTGTCATTTTAATTGTCTCACACTCCATCGACCTCTTCTTAGTTACCAAATCCTTCATAAACTTTGCATACCCCGGCATTTGCTCAAGTGCCTCGACCAATGGCACATTGATAGTAAGACTCTTCATCATTTCAATGAATTTTTTGAATTGAATGTCACCTTTTTGCTTTGCCAAGCATTGACGGTAAGGTGGGGGCGGCCTAGGCAAGGGTGCCTTGGCCTTAGGCACCACCAGCTCGGGCATATCAATAATGTGTTCCCTAGGCGGGTTCATGACATCTTGAGTCTCTACCCCGGCTTCATTATTAATTCAATCCGTACATCGTTGGTCACATTTGGTTCAACCACATCTTCAACATTCAAAGGCACATTATCATTATGCAACTCAACTTCTTCATTCACAATTTGATTTTCATTCGAGGCATGCACATCACCGCCTCTTCCACTCCTTGTTGTAACTGCCATCACATGATTGTTACCTCCCTTCGGGTTCACTACCGTATCACTTGGTAGAGCACCCTTAGGTCGAGTATTTAATGATTGAGAGATTTGACCAAGTTGCACCTCCAAATTCTGAATAGAGGTATTATGAGAAGCCAATTGAGCATCGGAGTCTTGGTTCTTCTTCATCATTTATTCGAACATCATTTATATTCTTCCCATATCACTACCCGAAGAACTAGACCCTTGAGATTGAAAGGGAGGTGGATTGTTCGGTTGTTGGTACATGGGGGGCCTTTGAAAGCCTTGCCCCCAGTTGCCTTTATTTCCGCTATTATTCCACCCTCCTTGATTATTATTGTTGTTGCTCCAATTGTTATTGTTCCCATTCCAATTGCCTTGATTGTTACCTTGGTTACCCCAATTGTTGTTTTGGTTGTTGTTGTTCCAATTGCCACCACTTTGTTGTTGGTTGTTATTGTTCCAATTACCGCCGCCTTGTTGATTGACCCAATTTCCTTGGGGACGCCATTTTTGATTCCCTTGATTTCCTCTATTCCCTTGGTAATTGTTGACATATTGACATTCTTCGCTTTGCTTATCATATCACTCATTCGAATAACCACCACCATCATTGTTGTTGTCAAATTGCTCACAATTTCCTTGAGGGTGTTTTTGCCCTCTTTGCCTCCTTTTTAAAATAGAAACATTTTCCATTGCATTGACTTGGCGTGGGTTTTGGACTTGTTGCAATTGCGCCTTCGCCAATTGATTCATAGTTGTTGTAAGCTCAGTGATATCTTGGCCATGATCATGCAATTCCTTGTGCAAATGGGTAACCGTGGGGTCACCTTGGGGCACATTTGCTCGACTTTGCCATGCCGAAGAGGTGTCGGCCATTTCATCAAGTACATAACATGTCTCTTGGTAAGAAAGTTTCATGAAGTTCCTACGTCTAATTGGTGCACAATGCACTGATTCGTGGTGTTGATGCTCCGATAAAAAGTTTGTTGTATCATTGCCTCGGTCACGTTGTTATTAGGGCACTCCTTTACCATTGTTATATATCTTTCCCATATCTCATGCAAAGGTTCCGTTGGCTCTTGCTTAAAAGCTAGAATCTCATCCCGAAGAGCCGCCATATGACTTCGAGAAAAGAACTTGGCAATAAAATTGTCCGCCAATTCATCCTATGTGGTGATAGAATGATTGGGGAGCCTTTCTAACCAATCCAACGCTTTACCTCGGAGAGAGAACAGGAAAAGCCTCAATCTCAACGATCCTTGGATGCGTTTGTCTGCTTGCTACCCCAGCATGTATCTATGAACCCCTTCAAGTGCTTGTAAGCATTTTGGTCAGAGGCGCCTGTAAAATACCATATTTGCTCGAGCAAGGACAACATGGCATTTGTGATTTGAAAATTCCCCGCTTGGATTCGGGGAGGAACGATTGCACTCGCATATCCTTGATTCGGAAGGACTCTTGGAGCCAATCTTGGCAGTAGCGGAGGAGGTTCTGGAATATTCTCATTGGGATTAGCATTTGCATTGGCATTTCTACCTCTACGTGGAACTTGAGCTGCTGGAAGCTCATCTTGATCAAGATCTTAAACCTCCTCCCCCGCAAAGGCACCGCCAAGAGGGTCATTTCAATTGAGAGCCATTTGTACCTGATTGATTGATAGAAACAAAATTAGTAAACAAGAAGGAAAGAGAAGCAAATCACAAAACTAGCTACACAGATAGTCAACACCGCAAGCTCCCCGGCAATGGCGCCAAAAAATTGATCGCTGCCAACTCGACACTACGCAATGGTAGGAAGAGCGGGTCGCAACAGCTTTTACTCAAATAGTGGTTTGGGATCGAATTTCCACAGGGAGCTTGGAGTGGAGTTGTATTGTCTGTCTAGCCTAGAGTTGTGTATGTGCTTTTAATTGTACTTCTAACATTTTTGGGGTTTTGGTATTTATCACTACTGTTATAAACTAATGATTAAGGCTAAATTAAGCTACAAGAATATTGCTAAGTTGTATTTAATATAGAGAAAGGCACTAGGGTCGCGACACTACCTAGGTGGCTAGTCAACGGGTAGAAGTTACTAAGGGGATATTGATATCTTTGGGGCTTATGCTATAACCGCATTTGTACCCATTCTTACACCTCTCGATAGAGAGAACGATTTCGCCCAATTGGCTCTCTCGAGACCAATTGGGTAGGCCGATTAGACCAAGCAACTAGGGTTCAAGTAGGGTAATTACTCTCTCAAGGTTTAACCCATTAATTAGGACTACCATTTCTCATGGGTCCATCCCAATTCCTTGTTGGGTCAATTTTAGGGTCATGGACTCTCTTTCTCAAGAAGAGTTAGACCACTAAGCTTGAATCTATGTTTGCAATCACAAATTCGAAATTAAAAAACAAAATTAATCCAAATAACAAACACCTAATCTTAATCTTACCCTAGATGGCAACACCCATCAACTACCCATACTAGGGTTGAGCCACAACCCTAGATAATGGGTTTAGCTAGACATAATTAAAGAAGAAACAGAAGAAATAGATGAGGAACTAAACATATTAATTAATTACTAAGTAGAATCTACAATAATAAAGAGCAAAAGTGCTAACAATGGCAAAACTAGGCATTCTTACGAGCTCAGCAACTTCATAAAAACAAAACTTAACCTAAAAATGGTAAAATGTTCTATTTATACCGGGCTAGAAAAACAGGACAAAAATACCCCTAAGGGGTTAGCGCGGACAGCGCAAAAAAGGTAGCGCCGCCGCATTAGCTCTTAGACTCATGATTTTATCTCTTTGAAGTTGAGGACCGCAGACCGCGCAAAAGTGCAGCGCCTCCGCGATAGATGTTGGCACGGCCGCACAAAAGTGAACGCAAAGCGCATTGCTTAATATGACCAAGAAGTCAGCTCTCTGAATCTCATCAGCGTGGGCCGCGCAAAAGTGTAGCGCGGCCGCGTGGCCGTGGTCTCCAAACTTCTAGTCTCTGAATCTCCTATGCGCGGGCCGCGTAAAAAGGTAGCGTGGTCACGTTGCCCCTTAGCTTGAATATGCAAGTCTCTGAATCTCATATGTGCGAACCGCATATAAGTGTAGCGCGGCCGCGTGGCTTGTATCTTGATTATATCAAGTCTCTTAATCTCCTAGTGCGGCCGCATAAATTTTTGTGCGCTCCGCATTAGGTTCTCTATTTCCTTCACTTCACTTGGTCTTTGATACTTGAGAAGGTTTCACTCCGTTTTGAGCCGATCTTCGATATTTCATCACTTTGTCACTCAAACCTACAATCAAGCACAACCTGTGAGCATTTTGGGGCTATTTCGTAGCAATTTATAACCAAAGCAATAGCAAGTAGGGGCATAAACATGGTAAAATCCTAACTTTTCAGAAGTCCTAGGCGTCAACTGAAGGCTGAATGATGGCATATCATGAGGAGCATCGTCTGGATCAGGGTGGTCACCTGGCTGATCATCTCTAATATCCTTAATAGGAGCCTCAACGCCCCCTTGCTAGGGACCACATCCTCGCCGACCACCACAACCTCGTGGGACACCGCTTCCTTTCTGGGCATGCCTGCCACATCTACCACGTTCAGGCTTCACTGGTGGCCCACAGTGGTCATCCTCTGACGGAATATAAGCAGCCTCATATCCTAAGCGCTCATCATCTCAGGCACTCCTCAATGTCTGGGAAGCCAGATCTGTAACCTGCCGGCCATACTCATGCAAAGTTGTCGCTCCCTCGCTGGTATGCTAATGCATCTACAGTCCCAACTAGTAGAACAGATGTAAGATAATAGCATGCACAACATGTAGAATAATAATTATGGAAAGATAGGTTAACGTTATACGTAAGTATAATAAATAACATAGTAGTGCCTCATGCTTCCCGATGTATGAAATGTACCGACCACTAGTGCTATAGACGGGATTCTTGATGAAAATTCGGGTAACGCTGCGATACCATCCGATATACTCATGCTTACCATTTGTATGCTCAGATGGAGGGGGTGGCGGAATTAGGTCATACTTATGGTCCCAAATCTCAATCTGGGCCTCTAGCTAGGTACAGACAACCCTGGAACGATCATCCCACTGGTAATGTGTCCTAAGCGGGCGAGTAGGTACAAGCTGGGATCGACCAAACTGGTGAAGGACTCGCTCAATGGCATGATACTCGATAATATCGAGACACATCAATGGGACAGAAGAGCTCCACATAACTCGGCCGCGAGAGCAATAATCGGGCAAACCAGCTATTAGCTCGTCGTTGCATGGCCTTCATATGAACTATTAAGTAAACATAAGAGTCGTGAGTAAACACAACAAATATAAAGCCAGGCTAAGTAAACTAAGTCTACATGTACCTATGCACATTCAAGCAAATCCAACAAATTCCTGTAACAAGGGAGATGACACCGATTCTCGACCTCGCGTCCGTAGCCTCGCCTATCAACCCACCTCCTAGCTAAAGGAGAAACGGTGGAGGTGGTGCATCCGGAGCAATAATTGGGTGGCTGGAAGTGCAGGAAATGCTCCTAGACCAGAACCTAATATACATTGTGGACATAATATTTAAGGTATTTTTTTACTATGTATGTTAAAATCATGAAGACAATTGACTATGTTTTCACTTGCAGTAGCGGCAAAAATTCGGCAATGTCTCTATGGGTGCCCATGCATGCCCGGTACATCTGCTTATACAGGTAACCTAGAACATATGCACCCCAGCTGTAACCAGGTAAATCATCTAGCTGCTCAAGATGATGAAGAAATCTCAAGCTAACTAGGTTTCCCGAAGTGTTCGGAAACAATACACCACCAAACATTAGCAACATCAACAATCTCGTGTACCAGTTAATAACCTCCACTAGTGAATCATCCGTAATATCCGTATCCATTGCCTTAAGATGCTGCCTGATGGTGTCAACTTCAAATGACTGGCCCCACTCAATGCAGTCTCCTCCTCTGGCTGGAAATCGATGAGCCGCTGCAACTTCTGCAAGTAATGCAATCCCGTATATTCTCTAAGAGCATGCAGGTAACCTACATGTAATCCATCAATCGGTAGCCAAAAAGGAACCTACACCTCCTCAAGCGTGATGGTAGCCTCACCGATGGCAGATGAAAAGTGTGCATCTCCGGTCGCCAACGTTCTATCACAGCCGTGATCAAAGCCTAGTCGAACTACAACCGGCTATTGATATCTAATTTTCCCAATATATTTCTAATATACAAAATACTTTCAAAATAGTATGTGCATGCATATTTAAGCATGTCAAAATGTTTTGCTATTTTTTCCTTAATTTTTAAAGATTTTTTAATTAATTTATCGCCCTATTTTATCCGTAAAAACCCAATAATTATTCCCAAAATTATTTTTTTGGTGATTCATTTATTGGATTTTCGTATTTATATTAAAATGTGGCTAATATAATTTTGGCATATTCTTACAAATTTATTTAGTATTTTTAAAGCTAAATCGCATATAATTGCAATATTAGCCTCTTTTGGATTTAATTATGTTTATATCTATAAAAATTAAGTCCAGTATTTTTAAGTTGATAATAATGTACTATTAGTCATTTTAGTACCTTTAATTTATTTCCAGAAGTTATTTTACCATTTTTGTAAATCAAATAGAGAAAAGTGGCTATTTAAATGTTAGCCCATTTTTTATTTCTATTTTAGCCTGATTTGGCACCCCAATTAAACCCAATATGAGGCCCGATTACCAGGACCCAATTCTCCTTTGAACCGACCCATAACCCATTTAAATAACCCACCCAGATCCCCTACTAAACCTTTCAATCCTGAGCGTTGATCATTTAGATCAACGGTCGACATTGGCCCTTTCCTAATTAAACCCAAACGGCCTCTTACCCCATCCCATTCATGCCAAACGCTGCCTCTGAATCCTCTCAAAACCCTAGTAGCCACCCTCAACTACAACCCTAAAATCTCCCATATCAATGGCTTCCAAGGCCAACAGAGACCTGTATCCACCTTCTATGGCTTCTACATGCCCAATTATCATGGTTTCAAGGCTAGATCCTGGAAAAGCTTAGTCCAGACCTTTGTAAATTTTAGTTTTATGGCTATCTCCGGTTATCCTTGACCTTGCTTCGGCCAACCATGGCTATTCGAGTCTGACTCTTGACTCTCCTGCGTAGGTCGATATCTTTCAAAGCCTTCTCACCATTTGGGGTTCTTCTGAAACACTAAACTTTAAGGTTCTTCCGATTTCTTTTAAATCTGCTTCAGATTTGTGTTTGCTCTAAACTTCTTAACGTTCTTCTCGAAGTTCCTTTGAAAACTCTACCTTCAAAAACCCCTTATCTTTTTCCGATTAGGTTTTCTGTTAAGTTATTTGACACGTTTTACTGTGTTTCCTTATGTCATTTTTCTACTTGAGTTTACATGTTAAGGGCCTTAATTCATTTTGAGGTTTCTAAATCTATTTTTGTTATTATTTGTTGATTTACCTATGTTTCATCTCAAGATTTGATTGATGTTGAAAAACCTAACTTTGGGCTCATTCGAGTTCTGGGACTATTTGTTGTGTGATCTACTTGTTCATTATCTTTTAATTCGATTGTTTTAAAAAAAAAACTAATTCCTTTGGGACCTATTCGAGCTTTTGAAGCTGCTTCATCTATTTGAAGTTTCTCGACTGGATTCGAAATCCTTTTGTTTCAGCATTTGTTTCTTTATGAGATTTGGTTTATTACAATCATTGAAACTCGACTATACTTTTTCAGAAGGGCCTTTTTACTTGACCCTTTGCATACTTCTGATACTCTCTCTTTTCTCTATTACTAAGCTAATGAAGTTGACCTATGTGACTACCATGTTTTGATAGTTCACTGTCTACTGACTATGTGATTGTTATTGCATGATGCTTCTCTTTGCCGTAATTTGGCCTCGCATGCCTAATGTTTATGAAATCTATTTATATGCTGAGTTACCCTCTAAAATGACCTTCAATTTTGGACTGATTTCAAGCAGTTCCTTGTGTAATTCTGATTGCACTTGTGTGTTAAGTAATTGATTCTTTCCTTATTTTGCCTTACTGATTTCCCTGCTTCTTGGCTTGATTTGAACACTTCTTTTTTAGACTCTCCTATTTTAACTTGGTTTATTGGCTTACTCATGGGAACCCATATTACTCTCCTTAAATTAGTAATTTCGAAATCCTTGATTCCCTGATTTACTATGTGCGGATTTTGATTATCTCCATATTCTGCAACTTTATTTTATTTTCTTACCTTATTTCGGTTAATGGAGTGCTTCAGGGATTCTTCATTAGTTATTCCCTTAATTGAACTTCTATGTACTTACCCCTAATTGTATACTCTGCACATGATGCTCTACTTGATTTCTTTCCTTAAATGTTTTCTGCCTATTACCATTTAAATTGAACTCCTTAATTAAAGGAAGTACTTATACTGATTTGATTTTAATTAGTACATAGTTTCGTAATTAACATACTATTATGATTTTTACCTTATTTCACTACCTATTTTCAAATATAAATACCTAAGTCTTTCACAAACGAGGAACATTTTTAATTCTAAACTCTTACTTACACTCAAACACTCTCTCTTGCTTTACTACTTGTATTGTGGCCTATTTAGCTGGCTGAAAGCCAAAGCTATATTTCAAGTTCTACTACCTTTCTTTACTATATTTTGCTTCTTTGAACTGGTATGTCCTAGTTAAGATTTCAACACCAACAACAACATGATTACTTAATGTTCTTGCATGCTTGTCTGCCAACTTCTTGTATCTAATTCAGTACATCTATTTCTGCACTTACACTATCTTCTTAGACTTAAGTTTCACCCCACTCATGTAAGCCTTGCCTTGGGACCCATGAGCTCCCTCTGAACTTGGACACATGAGGGCTAGCACATTCACTTTGCACTTGTCCCTATTCTGGTGATGCAATTTAGGTGTGAGCACTGCCCGTAGTCCTATTGAGACTCTTCGAGAACTCTGACACACTCAAATTGGAGAAAGGCTTTGAAGAAATGGCATCTTAAGGCGGTTTATCCCATAGCTCATGGAGGAACCAAGAATCGGGCTTCCTCTAGTTGTATTTTTTGTATTTTTGATGTAATTTGTTATTCTTGATCTGTAATAATTTGTAATGAATATTTGGAGGCTGGCTAGTAAAAAAGGGCATGTATTTATGCATGCCAAGGGTTGAAACCATGCCTATAGGACTATTTTAATTCTGCATATTCAATCAAATTAGGAACCATGCCTATAGGACTATTTTAATTTTACATATTCAATCACATTTAGGAATCAAGCTTACAAGACTATTTTAATTCTGCATAATTCAAACTGCATCTAGAAATCATGTCTATAGGGATTCTTAAGAGAATTCTTGTTCATTTCTACCCACATGCAATGTTAGGTATTATGTCTATAAGGATCTAAAATCAGCGTCGCATAGAAATCATGCCTATAGGGATTCTTAAATCAATCTGATTTGCTTTAATCAGATTCAGTGTTAGAAATCATGCTCCTAAGGATTAAAATCAGTAGTAGTATATGCTATCACATGTAGAACTTGTAGCCAATTTGATTTAATTCTGTCCACTCTGAACTTCTTTTACTAACCTAACTCCCTTGCTTAACAAGGTTTGTCAAGCATGCCTATAGGATTTCAAGTAATCCGTTTGAGTTCTACTATCTTACTCCCTTCTGAACTAAGTAGATATCATACCTATAGGACCCAGTTTCAGCGCTTAGACAAGCCTTAAGCAATATAAGTAAAACTACACTCGCCTCTATTATTCGTTTAAGTGATACAATCAGTAGGCAGGCCCGATTCTATTTCCTAACTGAGTCATGTAATAAGCCAGGCTTGCTAAAATACAACGAACTCCTCTTCCCCTCAAGTATATTTTTAGAATCAGACCTTAACCATTTGTTTAAGTCATGCTATTGGATTGTTTGTGTTTGGAGGAGGTATACTTGAGCCTTCTATGTTTATGTGTTTCCCCTCTAATGCGCAATCTTTATATGTTTTGTATGTCGCCTAAGAATTTTTTCCTTTGAAACTTCAAATAATCCTAAAATCCCTCCCTTTTAGGATTAGTAGTTCTAAGTGCCTCCCGGACTGATAGGAATGGGATGGGAATAGCATGCAATAAGTAATCGAGACCAATCCGCGCTTTAATACCTTAACGGGGTGGGAAGCATAGATATGGATATGATGACCATACGATAATGTCACGTGTAGCCCCTTATTGAGGAGTGATTACCGGACATTGTGTGGGGTGATCCATATTTTAATAAACTTAGGACCCCCTT
>MU684159.1:18486-52940 GCA_026770625.1 Nicotiana glauca
GTTCTTTCAAACTTTGTCTATTTTCAAAATATTATGTATTGAAATCCCCTCTTATTTGAGCCTTATCTGCTTATATGTTAATTGAACCTCAAATTCACAATAATTGTCTGGCCGGGAACCACACTAGTGGATCCTGAGAGGTGCCTAACACATTTCCCTTAGGTTAATTTCAAGCCCTTACCCAATCTCTGGTTATTCAGCAAGCTTAGAGTTGAATCTCTATTGGTGTCCTAATGCACCCTAATCATTAGGTGGCGACTCTTCAAATGCAAACCCAGTTCCCAAAAGGAATGAGTTGTCCCATACCAAAATGTCATAAGCCCGATTTCGCGAGAAAAAGGGGACGCAACAGCATGGCGACTCTGCTGGGGATATTTAGGCTTTTACCATTTCAGACTATCATTGTGAATTTATGCTTCTTTACATGCAATTACTTGTTTAATTCCTTTAAGCATTCAATCTTTTTTTTCTCCAATTGCAAAACTGACTTGTCTTTTGTTTCTTTCCTTTTTCTACTTTCCTTTACTACTGCTTTAAATTATGAAACTGTTGTATTTACTATTTCCTTAACATGCAAATACGTGACAACATGCTTTAATTATTGCATAATCATGCTCAACATCATAGTCCACTCCTGCCAAACAAATCCCTTAGCAACGCTTATAATGAGTGGTTGCGCTCTTTCGATATTATCACCCCTAAATTAGAAAAAGGTATAATTGCAGTAAAACTAGTCGATCAATGGTGTAGTTGACAGTTTCGTGCCTTTCCCCCTTGAGTTGTCCGCTCAAGGGTACCAGTCTAAAACCTCATAGAAACCTTACTCTGTTTAAACTGTGCATGCATCATGGTCAAACCTAACTGAGTCAGTTATGTTGTCCGCATAATGACTCCTTAAGATGGCCTTTTCCAAAGTCCACCGGGTTTCCTTAAGACCCAAACGGACATCGTCACGATCTATGCATTTATTTGGAGAGCTAAATATTTTTATGCCAATTGTTGATATTAAATAGTCGAGTCTGGTTGGGGTAAGGGCCTAACCTTATTCTTCTTGCAGAAATATGAGGCACTTATTCGGCATGGTCACCAACATTCACCCAAAACTGCTAAGCTGGTGGAAAGATCTTCACTCTAGTGATCAAGCTCTTATCTGGAAATATTTGGGAAACTTACCTTCTCTCCTAGAAATCCAACCCAACAACATGATCATAGAAGCTACTACTTTGTTCTAGGATTGTGAGAGGTCCGTATTCCGCTTCGGGGACATTGAAATGACACTCTTGCTAGAAAAGATAAGAGGATTGGCCGGCATATCTAGGAGACTCCGGGTTTGTCAATGCCTGAGAACCGCAAAGGCAGGGGTTTCCTCAAAATGATGGGTTTGAAGAAGAATCCAGAACTGACATGTTTGAAATAATCCTACATCCCTTTTGATTATTTGTACGAGATGTACGGCCACAGCAAATCCTAGCATACCTATCCTGATAAGTTTGCCATCATATCATTAGGGCATATTCACTGAAGGGCCTTTGTATTCATGTTTTGTTTCTTGAGATTGATCGTGATTCCGATGAAGAAAGCAAGAATCCACACTAGACTAGCTATGGTAACTAAGACCTTAATGGAAGTAATTGGCGGGAAACCATTCTACATTGTGCCCATGATCATTGCGGAGATATACCGAGCCCTGGAAAAGTGTCAACGAGGAGCCAAACACTTCAAAAGTTGCAATTTTCTACTTCAACTTTGGCTCGTGGAGCATCTCCAAAAGGGTGAATACCAACAAGAGATTCAGCGAAGGGACTGAGATGATCATATCTCTTTCCATCATCCAAAGCGAATGAATTACGTGCCCAATATGTTCGCCCAATCGGAGAATACAAAAGAATGGGTCAAGCTCTTCGAAAATCTGATTGAGGATCAAGTGCAATGGATGTTCGAGTGGTTTTCGACCGAGGAGCTCATTGCCCAATCCAGGGATTCATCTTTTCTGATATTGATCGGTCTGAGAGGAACATACCCTTACCTCCCTCTCTAGGTTATGAGGCAAGCGGGTAAGAAGTAGGTTGTACCCAGGGTTGACAAGATGAGTTACTTCCGAGCTGACTTCCAGGACGATGATAGTCCTTACAAGTGCCAAGCTCAGCATATGTGGCACTACAAGATCGTTATAGGAAGGGATACCATCAATCCAAATAGATACCACGCTGGTTGTGCTCCCTACTATTCAAGCTGGTTAGAGGATAAGCATAATGGCCTGGGCCAGCCTGGATTTGTTCAAGGTCACAGGATCATAGATGAAAAAGCCGAGGCATAGGTGAAATACAACCAACTGCACAAGAGGATACATCAGTGCAAAAGCGAGCATCGTGAGATATAAGAAGCCAATAAAAAGTTAATTGAGGAATGGAAGGACATGGCTGTCAGTGCCAACAAGCGACTGGGATACTTGGAGTGAGACATAGTGGAGTTGGAGAGGAAATTTCTCAAGAGAGTTAAAGACTGCCAAAATGCTGAAGGAAATGAAGGCGGACATCTAACCAAAGCCTACCTATTGCTGGGACTTCACGAGTTGGGAAAGTTGTTCGATGGACCCAGGGATGCCGAATCTGGGGAAGGTCCTTCTAGGACCAAATAGATAGGAGCTTTCTTCTTTTTATGAAATGTAATAAGGCCAATGGCCACTAGCGACTTTTATTTCCTGTTGTTTAGTGTAGATTTGGGGTTCATCTACTTTTTATCAATAAAATGAGGCATTTAAAATTCTATGTTCTCCAAATCAATTTGTCACTAGGCCTACCTCGGGCACAAAGATATCCAGATTAGGACACGCTTTATATTCCTGCACTATGTGTTTAAATATTGCAATATTTTTATATATAATCCTCACTAATTTGTTACCTTTTTGTTTTTTACTTTTTGTTTATTTTCCCTCCCCAAAGGTTAGTTCATTCACTCTGGCAACATTATCTAAAATTCTATGAGATCCAGGGGCCCTCCACCCACTCCTCCTCTTAGTCCTGTCAAAAACAAGAACAAAGGGAAGATAGAAGATTTGAACAACGCCAGAGAGGAGAACTCAACTGAACAGGTAGAGGTCACTCATGGTTATGTTACTCAGGTTTCCAAAGAAAATGCATCCTAACTCGAACAAAAGCTGCTGAAATTCCAAGATGAACTTGATCAGGTTCGGAATCTGGCAAATCTGTCATTTTCCCTCACTACTCCAGATATTAATTTCCCAAATACTCAGAACATCCAAAAATAACAAAACCATCTCACTCCTCACCACCACAGTAACACCTGCAATACTTCAAACAATACTCCATTACTCATCCCAGAGCCCCTGAACTCCACAAATGACCACTTCCATACCCATCATAATACCCCCATCTACATGGAGCTATGACACACTCCACCCAACCCATCTCAAGCACACCCGAGTTTGATAATAAAGACTTGCTCATCAGAAACCTTGCCGAAAAACTTAAGAAATTGACTAGCCGAATTCAATGCATTGAAGGAAGTAAGGGAATTGAAGGGCTGAACTACGAAGATCTTTGCATACAGCCCGATGTCGCACTGCTCGAGGGGTATAAACCTCCTAAGTTGGAGATGTTTGATGGTATAGGGGATCCAAGGGCCCATTTGAGAACTTAATGTGACAAGTTGGTCGGAGTAGGGAAAGATGAAAGAATCCACATGAAGCTATTCATGAGGAGCGTGAAGGGAGATGCTCTGTCCTGGTACATTAGCCAAGATACAAAGAAGTGGTTGAACTGGGTAAGCATGGTGTCCGACTTTATGCACAGGTTCTGTTATAACACGGGGAATGCACCGGATGTGTTCTATATTCAAAATCTAAAGAAGAAGCCCACAGAAATATTTTGTGAGTATGCTACGCACTGGAGGTCCGAAGCGGCTAAGGTTAGACCTGCCTTAGAAGAAGAACAAATGAACAAATTCTTTGTCTGGGCTCAAAACCCACAATATTATAAAAGGCTGATGATGATCGAGGGCCATAAATTCTCTGACATCATCAAGTTGGGAGAAACGATCGAAGAGGGCATCAAAAGTGGTATGGTTATCAACTTTGAGGCCTTTCAAGCTACAAATAAGGCCTTACAGTCAGGTGGTGTGTTCAAGAAAAGGGACGTAGGAGCCGTAATGGTGGCACAGAGAACCAAATCTCCTGTCAAATAACAAACCTGCCCAATGCCTCCACTCATATATCAGCCTAGTACCAACTACCAAGATCCACCTCCCACATATCAGCCTACTTCACCCAGATATTCCCAACCCGCACATGTTTACCAAGCCTACAATACTCAACCATCCCATTATCAATCCCTTCCTGCACGCCAAAACTTCCCCAGACCTCGATAAAACTTTGACCAAAGGCCTCTGAAATAATATATAGTCATTGTTGAACCTATTGACCATTTGTATGAAAGACTCAAAGCTGCCAGTTATGTCACCCCTATCCCTGTTGCAACTCTTGAGAACCCTTCTCAGTGGGTTAATCCAATCAAATCCTGTGCATACCATTCTAGCATGAAAGGACACACCATTGACGAATGTCGTTCTCTGAAAGACAAGATCCAGACTTTAATTGATAACAAGATTATTGTGGCAAAGGAGCCTGCTCCGAATGTCCGCAATAACCCTCTGCCGAACCACAAAGGTGGATGCATTCACATGATTTAAATAGAGGATGATTGGGATCCCAAGGGATCGATCAGTTTGATCATAAAAGGTGACAACCCAAAGAAAACAGTGGTTACTCTTAATCCGATCGTGGTCTAGATTCTGCCCTTTGGGGACGCCAAGGTAAATATGTCCATGCCATTTGATTTTGAAGCAACATCCTCTGCAAAGACACCAGCGCCGATTGAGGTCAAATTTGTGTCCCCAGTAAATGCACTTACACCACTCGAAGTTGAAGTTTTACCGCCTAAGGTACATGCTCCGTTCAGAGTAAATATAGCCACATCGATCCGAATGGCGATGTCGACAATGACACCATTCCATACAAAGGCTATCCCATAGGACTATACAGGCAAAGCAAGAAGGAAAGGTAAGGTCGGGTTCGGAGAGGCCATTGCAGCACAGGGTATGACGAGAACAGGTAGAGTTTATACCCCGGAGCATCTAGCTGAGTCGAGGAAGTAGGCCTCTAACCGGCCACCCATTATCGAGGCCGGGCTGAATGATCTATGGAGAAAGATACAGGCCAAGGAATACTCAGTCATCGACCAGTTGAACAAAACACCGGCGTAAATTTCTATCCTTGCTTTGCTACAAAATTCCGATGCACACAAGAATGCCCTGTTGAGGGTGCTGAGTGAAGCATATGTGCCAAGCAACATCACCGGCGGAAAAATGGGTAACATGGTAGGACAGGTATTGGAAAGTCACAAGATCACTTTTCATGAAGATGAGTTGCCACCTGAAGGGTTAGGGCACAACAAGGCATTGCATATCACTGTGCAATGCGAAGACTATTTTATCACCAGAATCCTGATTGATGGAAGATCCAGCCTCAACATTTGTCTTTTGGTAACACTCAGGACGTTAGGTAAGGGACTGCACGAGATAAAGGATGGAGCCATCAATGTGAAAGCTTTCAACAGCTCCCAAAAGTCTACCATTGGGGAAATTAGTTTGTGTTTGCAAATGGGGCCTACTTGGTTCGATGTTGATTTTCAAGTGATAGACGTGCCGGCATCTTACAATCTACTGTTGGGATGGTCATGGATTCATGTTGTTGGGGCCGTAGCATCAACACTACATCAGGCGGTAAAGTTTGAATGAAATCACTAGGAGGTGATCATTCACAGTGACGGTAGCAATCCTATATACAGTCGTAAAACCATTCTGGCAATAGGGGGTAGAAGAAAGTTAGGTGGGGAGACCTATCACCACATTGAGCCACTACAAAAAATGCCAAATTTGCGGAGGTTTTATTACGGCGGTTACTATAACCTCCGCAATTTATATCAAATTGTAGGGGTTTAGTAACCCCCGCAAATGTATTCCATTTTGCGGCGGTCACTAACCTCCGCGAACCTTACAAAAAATAGCGCCCCCTCACCAATATTTCCCTCATTTTTAATCCTTTCTCTCCCTTTTATTCCCAAACCTTTTCAGCTCTCTTAAAAAAACCCTCTTTAATTTCATCCCCAACCCCAATATCTCCGATTTTTTCACCTATTTACAAAATTATTTGATTTTCTGCTGAAGCCATAACTTGCTCAGGCATAACTTCACATCAGGTGTAGTTTCTCTGCCATAACTTGTCCAAATTCCTCTATTGATTTTGCTCTCTGCTTTGATTTTGATTTTTTGTAAAATCAACCTAGAAAGCTATCAACCCAGAAAATGGATGTAAGTTCATATTGTGATTCCTCGAAATGTCTAAAGCTCTTAATCGTGTAGGATTAATATTGCGATTAGAGAAAAATCATCTCTATCAGTCCTTTTATTTTGCTTTTTTGTCTTTCTTTCTCATGCATGTGGGTTTTGAGTTTATTTTCTCTGTTAATTTGTGTTTTCCTTTACTGATTTTCTCTGTTAGGGCTCAAAAAAAATTTGTGTCTTTCTTTCTCTGTTAATGCATGTAGCATTGATGTTTTTAGATTTTCAACAGAAAGGAGCAGATATTTGGTAGAATCAGTGTATTTTGAAGAAGGATATAACACTTTTTGTTGAAATTGAGATATAAGTCCTCTTTCTCCTTTGGCATTAGGTATTATAGGTTCTAAAGTTTAGATTTTTGTGTATTTTATAGGTTAATTTCTGTGATTTGAGACTTAATTGAAATATTTCCTTTTGCATATATTTACAAATATGCAGTTTTAAAGGAGACTTAATTGTTATATTTACTAGTATTTGTACCCGTGCATTGCGCGCGGAATATTAAATATAATTTTTTATAATAAATTACGGTATACAAAGGAGCATGCAAATCATATTATTTTTTGAACATGTAAATGCATTGGATATTCATAAATTGAAGTTATGAGGAAACACATTTATCCATTATTAAAAACAAACATTAAGAAAGAAAATGGAATATTAGATTATTGGCCATACTCAAATTTTAAGACATATATGTATTAGCAGTAATTGAGAAAGGCAACAGATAGCGCCTGCTTAAGATTGCTTGATGAGACTTAAGATTGCTCGATGCGACCTCTGTAATCGTGGGATTTGAAATTAGACAATTACTTAATTAGTGGAAGGCAATATCTTAATTAGTTGCAATATAAATTAGGCAACTACTTAATTAGCAATGCCATCTAATAGGTGAAATACAGTATACTTACACAAGGTACATAGGTGTAGAATCATTTATCAACCATTTGGTGTTGTCTATAGCTTATATTCTACATGATGGATAAAACCGTATTCTCGAAAAAATAAAATATTTTTTTATGGAAGTTTCACATATTTATCACAAGTTTAGCCCAACACATAGAATCTTCTAGAATCCCTAATCTTATGGACCATAAGAGCACAAGTTTTAGAAAGTGGTGTCAATGGCACAAACGTGAAGCACACGCTTAACCCAATATAACTGTACCGCTATTATTTATGGGAAAAAGAAACATCAAAGTCAAACTAAGATGTCTAAACACTATAATGTCCATCGGATATATAAATGTATAAAAAAGCTCATTTGAATAGTTTTTCTAAAGTTTTTTGGATCCTCCTGGCATTCAAAAGGATATTCCCCAACCAACATAACATAAAGCGCCACCCCACTTGATCAAACAATAAGATGATAACAAATAATTTTTAGGTTCCTAATAATAACGATTAGTAAAAAGTTTATTCTTAGGCAAAGAATGGGAGGGTGTAATAAGAAGATGTAATTACTTATGTTACTAAGGAATTATCACCAGTAACTCAGGCTAAAACTACGTACTAATTCCTTGTTACAATGTAATTATTATAAACTTCAACAATTTCAATCAAAAAAATATAAGTTTTCGCTGTATTATTAAACTCCGGTAGTCGACTATCTTGATTCTATTTATTCTCATGCACAATTCAATCATGATATCTTAAGATGTAAAATGTAGAATATTATGTATTAGCATTTCATTAATTTACCTCTAAGTATGAATAGCTTGAATTTTGAGCAGCAGCTATCCTTTCATTACAAAACTAAAGATCATACAGTAACTTATGTGCGAAATCCGACCTGGCTGACATTTTGTCTGAATGTGAAACTGAATTTTTGGACTAAATTTCTACAAGGAAGCTGCAAAATCAATAAAAAAAAATATTTTTTTTTGGTTGTAGATTCTTGTAAGTTTCTCACCATGTTATAATAATACTGGACTCCTAAAATAAAATGTTGGAAGAAGTTTTTAATGTGAAATGACAACAACCAAAAATCAAAATGAGAGAAGCATTGCAAATAGGGAACTAATGCTTTTAAGAACACGAAAAGTCAGCCTTTTAAAATAGTAGAATTATGACAAAGAGCCTCCATTACCCTTTCATAATGGTAGTCGATGTGAAAATTGGCTACTAACAAAATAAGGATATTTAAATCTACCTCATTCTTAGTGAACCTTTCTGCATAGCAGATGTGCACACATTTTTCCCCCAATCGAGCAGATGTGAACGTGGTGGCTCGTGCTTCACTCTAGTTGAACTCGTGATACAACATATCAAGTATCAAAATTTGAATATAACACGATTATATATATATATAACTAATTGACCATTAATTAGATAGTTATTGAAATGATTTTCTAATATATTATGAACACATTAAGAATTAATAAAAATCAAACAACTTAGAAAAAATGCTGAGAATGAGTAGCATTTTAATGCTACACCATTTAATTCAGAGTTCAACCCACCAAATGCTCCCATTTAATAAATTTGATTAACTTCGACAGCTAAATTAATAAATTAATTTATTTTTCACTAATTAAATTTAGATAGTTGGTAATTATCATGATAATTATTACTGTCATATTATGTGTTGCAATATAAAAAATTGTGGTTTAACGGTTAATGCAATTAGAATGTAAGACTACATGAAATCATCATAATAACTATAATTTTTTTAACAAAAAAAATATCTTCTAATCATAGAACTATGAACACTGGCGACATTGTGGGCTAAACAATCATACTTGGATAGAAAAGAGGGAAAATAGGTTAAAAAAAGCAGAGTGAAAATACCCGAAAAATATTATCATCTTTGATATAAACATTACTTGTCATAATATCGTTTTTCTCTTTCTCGCTAAGAGTGATCTCCATGTCGTGCCTTTTTGGGGAGCATTTTTTTGCTGGCCATGGAGATTCCTTTTACATCCACGCAGATTTACCAAATAGAAGAAGAACTATGAAATCCCCGGGAAGTTGAGATTTTTAAAACTATAACTTCCAATATACCGAAAGAATTGATGAATTTAGAGTAGAGTAAAGAGAGTTGGAAAATAAGTTTGAAAACAAACCGCATAAATAGTAACTGGAGAGGTGGAGAAATATAGATACATTAGGATTGTTATCCCACGTTTGGGAATTATGGAGTCGAATGGTTTAATTTTGGAATTTTTTTTTTTTCTTTTTTCATATATTTGTGTAAACAATAATAAGTATTAAGTATAATTAATAAACTTTTGAATTGGCAGAAAGAAACATGTTTAAAGATTTTTACAATAATTATTGTAACTGCCAGGTTTGAAGTTTTAATCTTTTTTTAATAAAATTTAAAACAAACTTTTGGAATTGGCAGAAATTAACTGCCAAGTTTGACATCTTTACCTTTTACAAAAAAAAAAAAAATTACTGCCAATTAAAAAATGTATATTTTTTTAAAAATAAATTTGAACTCCAACTATGTTGGAGAATTGTCCAAAAACTTTATATGTGTCAATGTAATATTGGTAGAAAATAGCAAGCAGAACTAATAGGGGATGGAATAGAACTGAGCACACAATATCAGTTCTTCTACAATGCAATCGTACTTTACAAAACCTTATTAATCACATGTAACAACTTAAAAAGCATCTCCCAATTATGAGTTTACAACTATCGAAATATCTTGTATAAATCATAGCTTCACCAGCACATTCATTCAAAATTCCATTAGTTCAAATAACTAATATGTTGCATAAAAACAAATTAACTGAAAGAGTCAACTAAGTACTAATTTTAGAATCAATTTTTTAAATATGAATGTAGATCAATATTTACGTTGGAAGTAGTGCACACTTGTGAATCCAATTTTTAGAAACAGAGAGTTAAATATGTGTACTATACATAATCGTTTATGTAAAATTTGAATGATTGGAGCAATTTCGTAGACCCTTGAAGCTATAGGGAACATACGAAATTTCATATATCGGTCTTAGCAAGTACTTCGTACTTCAGCAATACTGGAAAAAAATATTGATTTTTCTGTAATTTTTTTCATTGTAATAACATACTCCTTAGAAAGGCAGATTTATTATTATGATATATCATATTGCTGATAAATTCAATATACATACAAATTGATACACAACTATGAATCCTACTTTCAGAAACAGAAAGAGAATATTGGTAGCACGCGTAATCGTTTCATTAGTACAATTTCATGTCTTTGAAGTTGTGAAAAATTTATCCATTAAAACAGCATAGAAGAGCAGTACACAATCGTTTCATGAGTATAATTTTATGTATTTTAGGATTATGAAAAAGTTATACATTAAAGCGACAAAAAAAGGATTCTCACAAAAATATGTGAAAGTAGAATAAGTTACCTATGCATCAGGTAAAATCCAACTCTATTGAATATGGTATTAATTTCAGGCTTGAAACGATCCGAAATTTTACATTCGGACGACTCCAACTCAGATTGAATTGCATCGATGCTTGAAATTTGTCTGATTGTAGTCATATTTGTGAAGTTGTTGTAGTACTGAGTGGAGAAGATAGGATTTAAAAAGGAAATTTAACGTATGAAACTGCATAAATCATGGAGTGTTTGAGTTAGTTTAGAATTGTTGTTGAACCTCACGTTTAGGAAGATAATGAGACGTGGGTTTCATCCCCACAATTATTCTTTGTAAAAAAGAACGACCAATTGTAGTAAGTATTTATATTTTCTTAATTGCCAAGTCTAATAAGTTTGTAAATAAAATAACGGTCAAACATGGGAAGTATTCATTTTTATGAATGTGTAGGTCAAAAGAGAAATATTTATTTTATTCTTAATTTCCAAGTCTTACAAAAAAATTAAATAACTGCCTAATATGGCAAAGAGAAATATTTACCTTTTTCTTAATTTTCAAGTGTTATAAATAAATAAAATAACTGCCCAATATGGCAGGCAGTATCCCTAATTTTTATGAATTCGTATAGTTGAATCCTTTATGCCTATTTTTTATTTTAAATAATTTTAAACTCCAACTTTATTGGACACGTGTCCAAAAAAATAACACTTGTTTAATAGTGGTTATGCCACTTGGCATCATTACATGCTTTTGCTTCTCCTTTTATATATATATAGATTCTTCAATTAGTAATGTTGTATTGCATGTTCCATGTCACACACTTAACTTGTCTACTTTGATAATGTTGGAACCATACCAGTTGTACACATTTAATAACTCATATAAACCTGTTGTTATAACCTTAACTCCTGCAAGGGATTCATCAACTCATTTATTATGTTATCTGCTTATTTGATATGTCCTATGATCCTGAAACTCTGTAGGAACCTCACTGTATATATGTTTAGGTAATTTCTGTTAGCGTCTATATTGTGCTTATATAGTACATACTTGTGAATCCTTGCATGTGTTTCATCAGAGGGAATTTCATGCTTCTACTGCTATGTGCTTCATTTGGTCTGTTTCATCAAGAATGAGATTGAGACCTGCTAGTCTCAATGATCCAATAGTTTGAGTAATATGGGATCTAGGATGAGGAGTTTGTTGTTATCACTCATAGGCTCAAACAAATCCATTAATGCCTGTTTATCCTCTTAAATGGACAGTGTTTTATATTTAGTTGATGTTCTCTGTATATATAGATTTAGTTATGAACCTGAAGTGTTTGATTGATGATCTGATGGACTAGTGATCATGTAGACAAGTTTAGACTAGCTTGAAACTGACCCACCTGGCCTACCTTGATTTCTCCACTTGGTTAAACAAGACTGTTGGCATAGGCATTAATAAGTGAGGATTTTGACTATATATTAGTGCCTCTTTGCTTCCATGTGATGTTAGGTGTAGCTTGCGTGATGTTAGTGTGTAGAAGTTAAACCCTCCTTTGTACTCAAATAAACTTCTGTGATAGTTCCTAGTTTTGATTCTATAGCATGAGAAAAGTAGAGAACTAGGAAAAACACAAAGGTCAAGAAATACTTGTTTCACTAGTTTAAGCTCATGATTAAATGGTTGTTTGATAAATTCTACATGGATTGTTCATTTACCTTAATGCGCTGTGTCAAAGAGCGTTAGTGAGAGCACAATGTAGATCCTTCAAAATACACTAAGAAAATTGAATGTGCTTGTACTAGATGCCTTCTTTTCCTTAATAACGGTTGTGTCCTGGCCAATTTGCACGCATCTCGACTAATGAACAGAGCAGCCTGCTACAGTCCAAAAACACGCGTTATGTAATCCCGAGCCATCCCCTTGGATACATGTAGGAGAGGTTTTGATTTGTTACTGGAGTTCATAAAAGTTATCTCTTTAGTTATTTGATACAAACTTAAAGGGTGGGTAATTGTTGCATACAATCGCATAAAAGTTAGGATTTTTCCATCTTTTCTTTGGGCTCTATTTGCACTGCTGGGGATCATGTCTCTGATTGACATCAACTTTTCTATGGCAAGAAGTGTTAAACTTGTAATGACATTCTAATGAGCAATAAGGAATTGTGAAGTGTTGGCAACTCAACATAACAGTGGTGGTAAGAGTTGGTGGATATTCCTTTCGCTTTCAAAATACTATGGTCATTTTTTAAAATTTGAAAACTCTTCGTACATGTTATTACACCAAAGTCCATTTTTAATTCTTGTTTGAAAGCAAGGATTAAAGGCACTTACTAGCCGCTCATAATTATGATATTTAAAGACTCTTATTAGCCACCTAATACCTTCACCTAAAAAAGTACTTATTAGCATTAAGTTAAGTAGCTAAGTTTTGGTAGATACATACTGGTGAGAGCTAGTATTTGGGCGTTTGCAAAAATGGACATTTTTAGGCTATTCTTAAAATTTTCTATGGCAAGAAGTGTTGGGCACAGAGTACTAGCATTTCTTGCTTGAGCCTCTTTGCTATGCATTTCCATGAGAAATTGTGATGAGAGTAATATTATGTCGATGGTTCTATCAGTGAAATGGGGTATAAATAGGATTAGTTATGTGTTAGGCACAAAGTACTAGCATTAGTTAATAACTGCTTTCCACTGGCATGCGGGTCCTAATAATTTTGTACCATTCTCTCTCTGACTATAAATGGTACCTGCAGAAGTCTTCTTGTGCCATGAAACATTATCTTGATAACAATAGATCCTATTGGTGGTAAAGTAAATATCCCCTACCCCATGTAGGGAGAGATGAGGGGTGAGGTAACATTTGAATGTTCCTGATTTCTGTACTATACATCAAGGCTAAAAATGATCTTGTTGGATTTTGTTTACTTATAGGTAGACTTCATATTCCTGGTCTCTAAATTGTACATCAATGTTATAAATGATCTTGTTGGATTTCTTTTACTAATTTGCTTGAGAAATTGTCCTTGAAGCGGAGTCAGTGCTTTTGCTTTTCATTTTCTCAATGATATCATATCCTTTTTCTGCATTAATCTTATACTAATATGATGTCCACCATGATGTCTCTTTTCATCTAAAAGATCAAGTTTTTATTTCATAGCTTGCTTTTCTATATGTAGCTAACTTGTCAATCACTGATTGAAGTAAGGACACTTGCTTTGGTTTATAATTTATTTAGGAAAAAATTGAACTAGCATTGACCCAAAGCATCGTGGATGAATCTGAAATTTCGCCAAATGATGTTGTTGGTAAGGTGTTGGGAAAAGAGCACTCTGGAAGGGAAGGTGCTTAGGATTAGGAGATGTTCCTAGCAGAGCGTTTAGACAAACAAGACCGCGCTATAGTGATTTGAATGCTTCAAATTATAATAATGATTCATGTTCTTCCCAATGCCAAGAGAAGTACAATCAAATGTTGAATGCTCACAATCAAAGCCAGGAGAACTACCGAGAAATGATGAATGCTAAAACTAAAATGATGAATGCTTTTAAGGCATATATGATAATGAAAGAAGGGAAGATACCTGAAGAATTTGCCGAGATATTTGTTTCTCCTCCTCGTTCAACAGTAAAAATAGTTGATAACTTTCTTATTTAATTTTGTAAAGTATGATTGTTCAGTCCAAGTATAATTAGTTATAGGATATTGTTGAGGTACTTTTTGTTAGTTATATTTTCTTTTGATTGTTTTGTAGCCAAGTGATGCGGCTAGCGGATCCATTTACCTACGTATATAAGAAGATCATCCGGTGGAAGTAATCCTAACAACAACCATTGAAGTTGCTTGCAAATGTATTGGATAATTAAGTATCGTACTCGATTGAATGATTATAGTAGATTTTTTGTCCATAATGGTTGGAGTGGATGTTATATTTAATGTTAGTTTTAAGACTTATAATATTGATATTTTGTATTTAATGGTTGAAGTTGTTGTGTTTAAAGCAAATTTTTTAGACTAATGTATTTTGTGGTTTATTAATATATTGATGTTACTTGATTCAATTAAGTAATTTATATAATTTGTTGATGCTTCATTATATTAATATAATTAAAATTGGAACAGTTATGGAGTAACATTATAGTGCAGAAAAGAAAAAATTCAATGAACAACGGAGGTTATAACTGCCGCTATTTAACATATGATAATATTTTGTTATAAAATTTCTGGGGGTTAAATAATGAAATTGCGGGGGTTTCAGACCTCCGCTATTTGTTTTACTAAGCAACAGCCAACTACCAATAGCGGAGGTTATACCGCCGTAATATATCCGCCGCTATATGATAACGGCGGTCTGTCAAAAAACCCCGCAAATTAGTTGCGGCGAACATTATTGCGGGGGTTTTGGAAACCGCCATAAAAGTGTATTGCGGATGTTTATGATCGCCGCTAATTGTAGATAAAACCTCCACAAATGCAGCATTTTTTTGTAGTGAGTGAGTCAATTTTGTTGACAAAGACAAATAGTGGGACAATAAAATCAAGAGTATATTGAACCGGAGTGGGTACGAACCTGGCAAGGGGCTTGGTAGAGCCTCCAAGGAATCACTAAGCCTATTAAACTCAAAAAACATGGTACCACGATCTGGGTTATGAGTATACCTGAGAAGAATTCAACAATTGGTCGCCACCATAGCGCGGTCCCTACTACCCACGAGACAACCAATACCGCTTTTGGAGCAGACTTTCCAACAGGACGATATTGCTTATGGGACAGACGAGGAGGAGGCACTTGCTGCAGTGAAGAACTTGTTCTTAGAAGATGATGACATGGATTACTGTGTTGTGTTCGAGGATGAGGGGGAGGAAGGTCCTTCCATACAAGCCGTAAGCAGAGGAGCATACCTCAACAACTAGACTATCAGAAACACCAGAGCCCAGCGAGCTTCAGGGTAGCAAGGTTGAACAAGCATCATGTGCTATCTTTTATTTTACTAGTTATTTTTTCCTTTCGCATTTTTGATTTCCGCAATAAGATCTTCAATGTTCAAAACAATCATGGAATTTATCAAAGCACTTTGATTTTTTCTTATAAATCAACACTCTTATTATTTTCTCTCATTACTTTACTTATACAACATTACTATAACTTATCTTGATGAACCAATGACTATGACATGCAATGAGACAATACTACAAACGGACATAGATTTAGAGGAAGATGATGTACCGGAGGAGATTGTTAAAGAAGTTGAGAATTTTGAAAACAATCCGAAGTGCAACCTGGACGAGACTGAAATTGTTAATCTGGGAGATACAGAGAATGTAAAGGAAACACGAATCAACGTTCACTTATCACCGTCGGAAAATAAGGAATACACAGAATTCCTAAAGGAATGTGAGGACATATTCGCCTGGTCGTACAATGACATGACTGGTCTGAGTACATCTATTGTGGCTCACAAACAGCCAACCGATCCAACATGTCTACCGGTAAAGCAAAAGCTTAGAAAGTTCAAACATGATATGAGTCTGAAAATCAAGAAAGAAGTCACTAAGCAGGTCAAAGCTAAGGTTCTCAGGGTAGTAGAATACCCGACATAGTTAGCCAACATTGTGCCAGTACCAAAGAAGGACGGGAAGGTTAGAGTCTGTGTCGACTACCGGGATCTCAATCGAGCTAGTATGAAAGATGACTTTCCTTTACCAAACATACACATCCTGATCGACAATTGCGCCAAGCATGAGTTGCAGTCATTTGTGGATTATTTTACTGGTTATCATTAGATCTGGATGGATGAAGAAGATGTTGAGAAAATAGCTTTCATCACGTCGTGGGGAATGTACTGCTACAAGATGATAATGTTTGGCCTTAAGAATGCAGGGGCCACCTACATGAGGGCCATGACTACCATTTTTCATGATATGATACAAAAGGAGATTGAGGTGTACGTGGATGACATTATCATCAAGTCCAAGAAGGCCACTAATCACATGGAAGACTTGAGGAAGTTTTTCAATAGATTGCGAAGGTACAACTTGAAACTGAATCCCGCGAAGTGTGCATTTGGGGTTCCTGCTGGGAAATTACTTGGGTTTATTGTGAGTCGTCGAGGAATAGAGCTGGATCCATCAAAGGTCAAAGCTATTCAAGAGTTGCCACCGCCAAAGAATAAGAAGGATGTAGTGAGTTTCTTAGGAATACTTAACTACATTAGCCAGTTTATAGCACAATCTATAGTTATCTGTGAGCCAATCTTTAAGATGTTGAAGAAGGATGCCGCCACCAAGTGGATCGATGACTGCCAAAAAGCCTTCGATAGAATCAAGGAATACATATCAACACCACCAGTCTTGGTCCCACCCGAGCCAGGTAGACCTCTATTACTCTACCTCACAGTATTGGATGGAGCTTTCGGCAGTGTTCTGGGGCAGCATGATGAAACAGGGAGGAAAGAGCAGGCCATTTATTACCTCAGTAAGAATTTCACCCCGTACGAGGCCCGGTATTCTCTTTTGGAGCACACCCATTGTTCTTTGACTTGGGATTACTTCTGAGCCTATACCATATATCTCATATCAAGAATGGATAGTTTGAAATACATATTTTAGAAGCCCATGCCCACTGGCAAGCTAGCCAAGTGGCAGATCCTGTTGAGTTAGTTCGACATTATCTACGTGACTGAGAAAGCAATCAAGGGACAGGCACTAGCTGATCACTTTTCCAAGAACCCCGTGGGTGGAGAATACGAACCCCTAAAAACGTATTTTCCTGGCGATGAGGTATCATTTATAGGAGAAGACATTGCAGAATTCTGTGACGGTTGGAGAATGTTTTTCGATGAAGCAACAAAATTCAAAGGAGTTGGCATAGGATCCGTCCTGGTATTAGAAACCAGTCAGCATAATCCGGTGTCTGCCAAACTCAGATTCCCCTGCACCAATAATATGGCTAAATACGAAGCATGCAACCTAAGGCTCAAGATGGCCATTGACATGAACGTGCAAGAGTTTCTAGTAATTGGGGATTTAGACTTGCTTATACATCAGGTACGAGAAGAATGGGCGACCAAGAACCCCAAGATACTCCTGTATCTGCATCATATACAGGAGCTAAGAAAGAGGTTCACGAGAACGGAGTTCTGGCATGTTCCCAGAATCCAGAATGAGTTCGCCGATGCGTTGGCTACCCTATCATCCATGATACAACATCCTGATAGGAACTTCATTGATCCCATTCCAGTAAAGGTCCATGATCAGCCAGCCTACTGTGCCCACGTCGAAGAAGAAGCAGACGGAAAGCCTTAGTTTCACGATATCAAGAAATATTTGGCAAAAAGAGAATACCCAGAAATTGAAAGTCCTACTCAGAAATGCACACTTCGGAGTTTGTCCAACAATCTCTTTCACATCGGAGGAATCCTATATAGGAGGTCTCCTGATTTGGGATTGTTGAGGTATGTCGACACAAAGGAAGCATCCAAGCTACTAGAGGAAATCCACGCTGGGACCTGCGGTCCACATATGAACGGTTTTGTCTTAGCAAAAAATATACTCTAAGCTAATTACTTTTGGATGACTATAGAGACGGACTGCATCCAGTATGTTCGAAAATGCCACCGATGTTAGATACATGCAGACATGATAAAGGTACCTCCAAATGAGCTTAATGCAACGAGCTCACCATGGCCTTTCGCCGCCTAGGGAATGGATTTTATTGGACCAATCGAGCCTGTCGCTTCAAATGGGCACAGGTTCATCCTAGTGGAAATTGAATACTTCACCAAGTGGGTCAAAGTAGCATCTTATAGGGCAATGACTAAGAAAGTCGTGGCAGACTTTGTCCGTAACTGCATTGTTTGCCGATTTGGGATTCCAGAATCAATCGTTACGGATAATGGCTCCAATATCAATAGCGACTTGATGAAAGCTATGTGTGAAACCTTCAAGATAAGACAAAAGAATTCTACAGCCTACAAGCTTCAAATGAATGGATCTGCGGAAGCCGCCAACAAGAACATCAAGAAAATATTGAGAAAGATGATAGAGAAGCATAAGCAATGGCATGAAAAGCTATCATTTGCTCTGTTAGGATATCACACCACAATCCGCACATCAACTGGGGCGACCCCCTTTATGCTGGTTTATGGTACAAAAGCTGACATTCCCGCCAAAGTAGAAATTCCTTCCCTGAGGATCATACAAGAAGCTGAGCTCGACGACACAGAATGGGTGAAAAGTTGTTATGAGCAACTAGATCTTATAGACGAAAAGAGGATGAACACAGTATTCCATGGTCAACTCTATCAAAACAGAATGTCCAGAGCCTTCAACAAAAGAGTCAAGCCAAGACAGTTCACACCGAGGCAGCTGGTGTTAAAAAAAATTATTCTGCATCAAGATGAAGCTAAAGGGAAGTTCTCTCCCAACTGGAAAGGTCCATACATGGTTCACCAGGCTTTGACATGAGGAGCCCTCATACTTGCAGGAATGGACAGAGAAGTTTGGCCAAAGCCAATTAATTCAGATGCAGTCAAGCGCTATTATGTGTAATCTTTATGTTTTCCCTACATGATGTAAATTGAACTACGTCTAACATGATTTCTGTTTAAGAGCGGATACGTAGGCAACCTTATGGGTTCGGTCACAATTTAATAAAATTTTCATTTCCCCCCGCAATTGGAGACTGGGGCAGAATTTTGAGGAGGACCCTCAAAATTTCGAAGTGATTACAGCCAATCTTCGCAAGCAACTGTTAGAAGCATCAACCCATTAAACTGGGGCAGAATTTTGAGGAGGACCCTCAAAATTCCATAGCGAAAGATGGTCGCAATGTCTTGAGCCACGTCATAGTCGTCGGTTCATCTAAAAAGTTATTTCTTAATTGTATACTTATGTCATGTTTTTACAAATTCATGCATGTCCATCGCCTTGTTTAGAAATTCTACCCCCAATGATACATACCGTATCACCAGACCCAAGCCAAACAGGTCAAGAAGAGCTAGCAGGGATGTGAACTAACCTCCCCCCCCCCCACAAAACTCACGATTTTTCTTTGAATGCAGGCACTGGGACTACGAAGGCATAAGTCATGCTATACACTCACAAGACAAATATTGTTCAGAAATACAATTCGCATAACTATCATGCTTACCAACATTTTCTATGCACGCACGCTGGGGATATTCCATGTGTCACAATATGCCCAGCAGTCACAATATCGTAATCTACTATCAGCTAAGAAAGCTCTGTTACTGTTTGCTACTTTATTTCTTACATAAGGCTACCATTCTGCCTTCTAAGACTAAACGTTGTCTCTATTTGTATTTTTGCATTGCATAAGTCTACCATTCTACCTTCCGGGACTAGATGCCATCTCCACCCACATTTTTTACATTGCATAAGGCTACCATTCTGCCTTCCGAGACTAGACGACATCTCCACTCGTATATCCTGTATTGCATAAGGCTACCATTTTGCTTTTCAAGGTTAAGCTCTACCTCCATCCGCATTTTCATGGATGAAAGATCGCCACCTTATTTACATTCTACATGGCTAAAAGATCACCACCTTATTCATATTCTGCATGGCTAAAAGATCACCACCTTATTCATATTCTGCATAGCTGAAAGATTGCCACCTTATTCATGTTCTGCACGGATGAAAGATCGCCAGCTTATTCATATTCTGCATAGATGAAAGATCTCCATCTTATTTACATTCTGTATGGCTGAAAGATCACCTTATTCACGTTCTGCATGGCTGAAAGATCGCCACCTTATTCACATTCTGCATGTCTGAAAGATTGCCACCTTATATACATTTTGCATGGGCTGAAAGATCGCCAAATACAGCTCATGGGCTGAAATATCATCAAATTATCCAAAGGTGTCATTGTTCGGAGGCACCATTTTCATAGCCCAAGAACGTCATGTTATGTCCTAAGGACCCCTTTTAATCTTTTGCATATCATTATTCAAAGGCATCATAGTTCGGAGGCACTATCCTCATATCTCGAGAGTATCATTTCATGGCCCACGAATCCTTTATTACACGCTTCATGGCTCAGGACATCATGGTCTAAGGACATCATTCTAATCGTCTGAAGACAATCTTCATGGTCCGACGGGAAATTGCATCATGTTTAAATTTACGCACAATATATTCTTGTATTGCTTATTTGCAGGTAAACCGGTGAGCAACGTCCATCTCGGCAGGAGATATACCACTCCAGTTCCCGCATCCATGTCAAACCTTAGCCATCCCCGTCCTGAATATTGCGTCGTTCTTGAAAAGTCTCCATCGGCATGCTCCGCCGATGGATCCTAAACTACATATAGCCTGATTCCTGTATAAATAGGGATATATAGGCATCTCAGAAGCCAGGGCATGGCCTAAGTCTCCTCGAACGATTTCGTTCGGTTAAAATTGGTCATCATATCTTTACCCGACAACTATTTCATCCTTCTTGGGTAAAGTGGGGCAGCTGTTGATACCCAATTTTTTCTTATATATTCTTAGTCTAGAAAATACTTTCAAAATAACATGTACATGCATATTTAAGCATGTCCAAATGTTATACTATTTTTTTCTTAATTTTTAAAGATTTATTAATTAATTTATCGCCCTATTTTATCCGTAAAAATCCAATAATTATTCCCAAAATTATTATTTTGGTGATTCATTTATTGTATTTTTTTATTTATATTAAAATGTGGCTAATATAATTTTTTTATATTTTTACAATTTTATTTAGTATTTTTAAAGCTAAATTGCATATAATTGTAATATTAGCCTCTTTTGGATTTAATTACATTTATATCTATAAAAATTAAGTCCAGTATTTTTAATTTGATAATTATGTACTATTAGTCATTTTAGTACCTTTAATATATTTCCAAAAGTTACTTTACCATTTTTATAAATCAAATAGGGAAAAGTAGCTATTTAAATGTTAGCTCATTTTTCATTTCTATTTTAGCCTGATTTGGCACCCCAATTAAACCCAATCTGAGGCCCTATTACCATGACCCAATTCCCCTTTGAACCGACCCATAACCCGTTTAAATAACCCACCCGGATCCCCTACCTAACCCTTTCAATCCTGTCTGTTGATCATTTAGATCAACGGTTGACATTGGCCCTTTCCTAATTAAACCCAAACGACCTCTACCCCATCCCATTTCATGCCAAACGCCGCCTCTAAATCCTCTTTCTCCTTCAGATCCTCTCAAAACCCTAGCCGCCACCCTCAACTACAACCGTGAAATCTCCCAAATCAATGGCTTCCAAGGCCATCGGAGACCTGTATCCACCTCCTATGGCTTCTACATGCCCGATTATCATGGTTTCAAGGCTAGATCCTGGAAAATCTTGGTCCAGACCTTGGTCGATTTCAGTTTTATGGTTGTCTCTGGTCATCTTTGACCTTGCTCCGGCCAGCCATGGCTATTCGAGTCTGACTCTTGACTCTCCTGCTTAGGTCGATGTCTTTCAAAGCCTTTCTCACCATTTGGGGTTCTTCGGAAACCCTAACCTTTAAGGTTCTTCCAATTTCTTTTAAATTTGCTTCAGATTTGTGTTTGCTCTAAACTTCTAAACGTTCTTCTCGAAGTTTCTTTTAAAACTCTACCTTGAAAAAACCCTTATCTTTTTCCGATTAGGTTTTCTGTTAAGTTATTTGACATGTTTTGCTATGTTTCCTTATGTCATTATTCTACTTGAGTTTGCATGTTAAGGGTCTTAATTTCTTTTTAGGTTTTTGAATCTATTTTTGTTATTATTTGTTTGATTTACTTATGTTTCATCTCCAGATTCGATTGATGTTGAAAACCCTAACTTTGGGTTCATTCGAGTTTTGGGAGTATTTGTTGTGTGATCTACTTGTTCATCATCTTTGAATTTGATTGGTTTTAAAAAAAAACTAATTCCTTTGGGACCTATTCGAGCTTCTGAAGCTGCTTCATCTGTTTGAAGTTGCTCGACTAGATTCGAAATCCTTTGGTTTCACCATATGTTTCTTTATGAGATTTGGTTTCTTGCAATCATTGAAACTCGACTATACTTTTTCAGAAGGGCATTTTTACTTGACCCTTTGCAAGCTTCTGATACTCTGTCTTTTCTCTATTACTAAGCTAATGAAGTTGACATATGTGACTACCATGTTTCGATAGTTCACTGTCTACTGACTATGTGATTGTTATTGCATGATGCTTCTCTTTGCCATAGTTTGGCCTCGCATGCCTAATGTTTATGCACTCTATTTATATGTTGAATTCCCTCTAAAATGACCTTCAATTTTGGACTGATTTCAAGTCGTTCCTTGTGTAATTTTGATTGCACTCGTGTGTTAAGTAATTGATTCTTTCCTTGTTTCGCCTTACTGATTTCCCTGCTTCTTGGCTTGATTTGAACACTTCTTTTTTAGACTCTCCTATTTTAACTTGGTTTATTGGCTTATTCATGGGAACCCATATTACTCTCCTTAAATAAGTAATTTCGAAATCATTGATTCCCTGATTTACTATGTGCGGATTTTCAATTATCCCCATACCCTGTAACTTTATTTTGTTTTCTTACCTTATTTGGGTTAACTGAGTACTTCAAGGATTCTTCGTTATTTGTTCCCTTAATTGAACATCTATGTACTTACCCCTAATTGTCTACTCTGCACATGATGCTCTACTTGATTTCTTTCCTTAAATATTTTCTGCCCATTATCGTTTAAATTTAACTCCTTAATTAAAGGAAGTACTTATATTGATTTGATTTTAATTAGTACATAGTTCCATAATTAACATACTACTATAATTTTTACCTTATTTCACTACCTATTTTCAACTATAAATACCCTAAGTCTTTTACAAACGAGGAACACTTTTAATTCTGAACTCAAACACTCTCTCTTGCTTTACTACTTGTACTGTGGCCTGTATAGCTGGCTGAAAGCCGAAGCTATATTTCAAGTTCTGCTACCTTTCTTTAATGCATGTTGCTTCTTTGAACTGGTATGTCCTAATTAATGTTCTTGTATTCTTGTCTGCCTACTGCTTGTATCTATTTCAGTACATCTATTTAGCATGCTGTAATTTCCTTTCTCCTGTTCTAAATCAATGCATTATGAATCCTAAACCCCTACCCCAATGTGTTTGATGCTTTTGGTTTGTTTGGGACATGACAACATCAAAAATTGCTGAACATGACTCAAACTTGGTCCTCCTAGGATCATGACCTCCAGGTTATCTTTATATGTTGTGTGTTCTGGTTGATTTACAAGCATGACAACACCCCTATTGCTGTATATGCCCAGAATTGACTCTTGCCTAAGTACATAATCTCTTTGCAATTCCCAACCCCTGAACCCCTTTTGTATGAAGTTATCAACTCTATAAGTGTTTCCCTACCACCCTTTACCCATCTCGTTTATTCCCTCGGCTCTTAGAACTCTGTTTCTGCACTTACACTATCTTCTTATACTTAAGTTCTGCCCCCCTCATGTGAGCCTTGCCTTGGGACCCATGAGCTCCCTCTGAACTTGGACACATGAAGGCTGGCCCTTCCACACTCCACTTGTCCCTATTCTGGTGATGCAATTTGGGTGTGAGCACTGCGCAGAGTCCTATTGAGACTCTTAGGAACTCTGACACACTCAAATTGGATAAAGGCTTTGAAGCAATGGCATCTTAAGGCAATTTATCCCATAGGACGGGGAGGAACCAAGAATCGAGCTTCCTCTAGTTGTATTTTTGTATTTTTGATGTAATTTGTTATTCTTGGTCTGTAATAATTTGTAATGAATATTTGTGGGCTGGCTAGTATAAAGGGGCGGGTATTTATGCATGTCAAGGCTAGAAACCATGCTTGTAGGACTATTTTAATTCTACATATTCAATCACATTAGAAACCATGCCTATATGACTATTTTAATTCTGCATATTCAATCACATTTAGGAACCATGCTTACAAGACTATTTTAATTCTGCATAATTCAAATTGCATCTAGAAATCATGCCTATAGGGGTTCGTAAGAGAAATCTTGTTCATTTCTACCCACATGCAATGCTAGGTATTATGTCTATAAGGATCTAAAATCAGTGTCACATAGAAATCATGCCTATAGGGACTCTTAAATCAATCTGATTCGCTTTATTCAGATTCAGTGTTAGAAATCATGCTCCTAGGGATTAAAATCCGTAGTAGTAGATGCTATCTCCTGCAGAACTCGTAGCCAGTTTAATTTAATTCTGTCAACTCTGAACTTCTTTTAATAACCCAACTCCCTTGCTTAACAAGGTTTAGCAAGCATGCCTATAGGATCTCAAATAATCCGTTTGAGTTCTACTGTCTTACCCCTTTCTGAACTAAGTAGATATCATGCCTACAGGGCCCCGTTTAAGCGCTTAGGCAAGGCTTAGGCAATATAAGTAAAACTGAACCCGCCTCTGTATTCGTTTAAGTGTTACAATCAATAGGAAGGCCCGATTCCGTTTCCTAACCAAGTCATGTAATAAGCCAGGCCTGCTACAATACAACGATCTCCTCTTCCCCTCAAGTACATTTTTAGAATCAGACCTTACCCATTTCTTTAAGTCATGCTATTGGATTGTTTGTGTTTGGAGGAGGTATACTTGAGCCTTCTATGTTTATGTGCTTCCCCTTTAATGTGCAATCTTTATATGTTTTGTATGTCACCTTAGAATGTTTGCCTTTGAAACTTTAAATAATCCTAAAATCCCTCCCTTTTAGGATTAGTAGTCCTAAGTGCCTCCGGGACTGATAGGAATTGGACGGGTAATAGCATGCAATAAGTAATCGAGATCAATCTCCTGCCCGTTTTACTGCTAACCACTAATGTTGTGCACCATTTTTGTTCCTACAAGTTGTGCTATTATGTCTATTTGTAATGTTGTTAGACGGCAGCTGTTGTTGGTACTCACAACAGGTGTTGTATAAATCAAGGTGCAATATCTTTTTATGCTTCCACATACTCGGTAATATAAATTGATACCTTTGCTAAAGGGTTGTGTGATAGTTTTCAAAACTTCATTTGCGAGTAAAAAATACAACTCTAATGGATCATACACAAAAAAATAAACGTCCCCTCTAGGAGACGGAAAAAAATGTCAGTCGACGTGAAACATACAAAGAGATGACAATACAGAAAAAGCAAAAGTTATTACTTCAACATCGACTAAAATACCAAGAGTCAAAGAGACATATATTTTCTGAGAATATAACTACTATTCCCTTGATTAGAACAATGGCTGGTAAAGAAAGAGATGAAACACGTCCATTCTCTGTCTATGAAAAAGGTGACTATGCTACCTTCTTTGCTCGCTTCTTAAGTATCTACCGCTATTTAGTTTCATCTAAAGACCACCTACCTTAGTTTTAGGTTCAACGTCAACTGTATCCAATGAACTATATAACAAAACCTTCAAGATAGTTACACCCAAAGGTCTGTTCAGTTTTTTTCTCTCGTTAAGTTTTTTGTCTCCCGTTAATAGTCATAACTTCTTTTGATTTGCTAATGATCTATTGCAAATATACAGATGGTACAACAACCATAAAGTTTACTCCAACCATCAATCGGTTGCGTTCAAATTATGTTCCACTTCAGAAAGTTCCAATCTGCAAGTTTTGCCTAGCATAAAGATTTGAATATGAACCTCCTGCATTTTGTTGTCGTACTGGGACAGTAAAGTTAACTTCTCATCAAATGCTTATGAAATTGCATAATCTATATCTTGGCAATAGTGTGGCGTCTAAGCACTTTCGAACATACATTAGAACATATAATAATCTTTTTGCATTCACATCACTTGGTGTAAAGTATGACAAAGATCTAGCGAAAAGAAACTCTGGTATTTACACCTTCAGAGTTCAAGGGAAGATGTACCATTGGATAAATAATTTGCACCCTACAGATGACAAACCAAGAAACATACAATTATATTTCTATGATAATAGCAATGAGTTGATGTATAAGATGGCATGTTCTGAGAGAGTACATGAATCTGTAGTGACAGAATTGACAGATATATTATCAATAAACCCATACTCTGTGTTTTTACGATCTTTGGTACATATACCGAACCCACGAGATTTCCATATAACTCTTAAATGTGATGTAGATTTGGACCAGAGAGTATATAATTTTCCAACTTCATTTGAAATTACAGCAATATGGACTGAGGAAAATGACGAAGCAGCCTTTAATGCACCACATATTCAAATTTACCCTCACACTGATCGAGCATAAATAGTGAATTATGGTTGTTACGATGCATTGCAATATCCGCTATTGTTTCCGCTAGGACAAAGTGGATGGCATTGTGGTATTAAGAAGCTCCCAGCAAATTGTCCTGCATACGCAAGAATTGCGCAGCACGAAGAAGTACCAAGCGTATGAAATGTTACCTCTGTTGATGGATATCTTGAAATGGAAGCTGAAATTCCCAAAAAAGGACAACGACGAAAAGATACAGTTTTTGTCCGTGAGTATTACTATTACAAACTACAAATGAGAAATGATGATGAAGATAAAATATTGCACACCCGAAGAATATTTCAGCAGTATTCAGTTGATGAGTACATTAAACTTAAAACACAAAGGTTGGACTTTGCAGTATTTAATCAAGATTTGTTCAGAATGTCTATGCTACAAGGACTTCTTGACATTTTGCAATTAAGGGAATGTGATGCCTCTAATATCGGGAAACAAACTTTCCTTCCAAGTTCTTTTATTAGAGGGCCTCAGGATATGCGTCAACGGTACATGGATGCAATTGCACTTGTGCAGCATTTCGGTAAACCTGATTTATTTATAACAATGACATGTAATCCCTCTTGGACTGAAATAAATGAACATTTAATCTCAATTGATGAGGCACATAAAAGACCTGATTTGATCAACCGAGTATTTAGAGCGAAAATAGAAGAATTCAAAAAGGATATACTAAAGCAAAATATCTTTGGAAAAGTTTCAGCTTTTATATATACTGTCATGCCCATTTTCTTATAATATTAACTAATGAATACAAGTTACTTACTTCAGAGGCGTACGATAATATTATTAGTGCACAAATACCTGATGAAAAAACTAAACCAAATTTATATTCACTTGTTCTTAAACACATAATGCACGGTCCATGCGGTAATTTAAACCCAACAAATTCTTGTATGAAGAAAAAAAGTTACTATAAATTCAAGTACCCAAAAATATTTACTGATCAAGCGTCAAAAGGAATAGAATCTTACCCCAATTTACAGAAGACGCGACACAAGAGTGGTGGTAAAAATAAGAGAACAATACTTAGATAACTCATGGGTTGTTCCATATAATCCTTTTTTGCTCGGAAAATTTGATTGCCATGTGAATGTTGAGATATGTTCTGATATTAAGGTTGTTAAATATCTTTATAAGTATATATGTAAAGGATATAATAAGATTTCATTTTCACTACACAATAAGGACACAAAATACAGAAGTAATCGACGAGATAAAGGAATATCAGTCTGCTAGGTAGGTCTCGCCTCCAGAAGCTATGTGGCGGTTGTACGGTTTCTCCATTAGTGAAATGTCACCGAGTGTATTCCCTCTTCAACTTCACCTTAAAGGACAACAATTTGTTTCATTTAAAAGCAGTGCAAATATAGATACTCTTGTAAATAATCCAATGTTTAAGAGGACGATGTTAACACAATTTTTTGAAATAAATAGAACGAACACAGACGCTGGAGAACTCAATCTATTATACCGAGAATTCCCCGAACATTTTGTTTGGTCTGCAATTGACAAAATATGGACGCGCCAGAAAAAAACAACATGTTATTGGTCGTGTAGTAACTTGTCATCCAACAGAAGGAGAGTGGTACTATCTTAGAATGTTATTAATGAATATTAGAGGACCAATATCATATAAGGATTTACTAATTGTTAACGGAGAATGCTGTAACAGCTTTAGAGAATCTGCGAAAAATACGGATTACTACAGAGTGATAATAGTTTGACAGAATGTATGTTTGAAGCAGCAAGTTATCAAATGCCATACAGTCTAAGATGTTTATTTGCTATATTACTGATCTATTGCAGTCCGACTAACCCGAGACAACTTTGGGAGCAGTTTGAAGAGAACATGTCCGAGGACTATAGCTTGTTAGCTAATATTCACAAAAGAGACATACGATACATGGTTATAAACCATATTAACAACATATTTCACTCTATGGATGGTGAAATAAGTGAATATCATCTCATTCCAAAAAAAATAAGGTCTTCTATAGTTGCAAAAGATGCAAAAGAGGTATACTACAAAAGGACTATAACTGTCATTGAAGAGAATATACTACAACACTAAAAGTTGAATGAAGATCAACTCAACGTATACAATGTAATTACAGAGAGAATTTTTTCAAACAAAGTGGGAGCATTCTTTATTGATGGTCCAGGAGGAATTGGAAAAACTTTTTTATACTGTGCGTTGCTGGCAACTATACGATCTAAAGGATATATAGCATTGGCAACTACCACTTCTGGTGTAGCTGCTTCTATACTTCCCGGTGGACATACGGCAGATTCACATTTTAAAATTCCAATAAATATTGACGAGAATGTCACATGTAACATCAGCAAACAAAGCTCACTAGCATGTTTAATTCAGGATGCAAAATTAATCATATGGGACGAAGTATCTATGGCCAAAAAAGAATGATCGAACTGCTTGACTTACTTTTAAAGGACTTCATGGATTCAAAAATACTATTTGGTGGGAAGGTTGTAGTTTTGGAGGTGACTTCAGACAAACACTTCCTGTTGTTCGAAACAGGGAAAAAAGAGGATTTTATTAATGAAATTTTATTATATTCTCATATCTGGGAAGAACTTGAAAGGTTGCGGTTATTTGAAAATATGAGAGCAAAAGATGATCCTTCATTTTGTAATTATTTGTTGAGAGTAGGAAATGGAAAAGAAAAAGTGACCTCAACAAGTAAGATTGAAATTCCAGCATCCTTCATCGTTCCGTATATAGTTGAAAAGGAATCTTTGGATAAACTGTTCACGATAACTTACCCAGATTTGCATACATTCTTTTCTTCGTCATCTTGCACAAGCACTCGTGTAATCCTATGTAACGACCCAACTACTCGTTTTGAGCTTTTGCACCTTGATCGCCAGTTCTCGGGCATGACTTGACCTGTGTTACGCATTATGACTAATGAGGATCATTGGTTTTGGTTTTTAGGAAAAATTGGAAGGAATTTGAAAGAAGAGTCTCGGTGGAAATCTTTGAATTTGAAAGGTTTGACCGAGAGTTGACTTATCTGTATATGATCTCGGATCAGAGTTTTTATGATTTAGTTAGCTTCGTTAGATGATTTGAAACTTAGGAGTGTGATCAAAAGTGATTTTGGAGGTCCGATGTAGAATTAGGCTTGAATTGGCGAAGTTTGTATTTTGGTGAATTTCGGTTGGTAGGTGAGATTTTGATCCGGGGGTCGAAATGGAAGTCCAAGAGTTGTTATAGCTCCGTTCAGAAATTTAGGATGTGTGTGTAAAGTTTCAGGTCATTCATACATTGTTCGGTTAGGTTTTTAATCGAATGCGTGTTTCGGGAGTTTTAAAAGAACTTAGGCTTGAAACCGATGTAATTTGATGGTTTTGGTGTTGGTTGAGGGGTTTTGATGATTGGAGCAAGTTTGAATGATGTTTTAGGATGGTTTGGCACTTTTGGTTGAGGTCCCAGGGGCCTCGGGGTAATTTCGGATGGCTATCGGGATGAGTTTTGGACTTGTAGCATTTCTGAAGTTTTCTGATTCTGGTATTTCCGCACCTGCAGAAAAGGGATCGCAGGTGCGGTCCCATAGATGCGGACAATAGATAGCAGGTGCGAGAATGGCTTGGGAGTGCTAGTGTCCGCAGAAGCGGATGGTAGTCGCAGATGCGGATTTGCGACCGCAGAAGCGGTCTTAGCTTAAGTGAATAGCCACAGAAGCGAATGAATTCCGTAGAAGCGAAAACCGCATATGCGGTGCTTGGATCGTAGATGCAAGAAATGTCTGGGCAGCAGGGTTTTAAAGTTTCATTTTGCTTCGCGAGCTAAGCTATTTTCCCACCATTTTTGGACATCCTTGAGAGCTTTTGGACGGGAATAGAAGATGGATTCAACTGGGTTTGATTGGAGGTGAGTTCTATGATCTTGAAACACGATTAATATGTGAGATTAACCTTGAAATTTATGGAAAATTAAGCTTAAAATTGAAAAACTAGGGCTTGAGTTTTTGATATGTCAAATGGGGATTTGATGGGCCATTTGAACTCGGATTTGAGAGTTCTTGGTATGTATGAACTCGTGAGAAGATGAAGAATCTATTAATATGAAAATTTTTAATATTTGAGAAGTGGGTCCGGGCCTTAAATTTTGGTAATTTCGAGATTTTAAATATTTTTCGATTATTTTCAATTGGGTATTGTTCCATTGGTATATTGTGACGTATTCGTTCTGTTTTTAGATAGATTCGATAAACGTGGAGGTCGAATTGCGTGGCAAAGGCATTGTGAGCTGGAGATTTCACCTGTTCGAGGTGAGTAATGATTTTAAATGACATCTTGAGGGTTTGAAACCCCGAATTTGCACATCGTAGTGCTATATTAAGGTGACTTGCATGTCGGATTGCGAGCATGGGGTAGAGCACCATTGAGGATTGTGACTTGGTCCGTCCCGATTGATGATTTTACCGCGTATTTGACTAAAGCTTATTTTTTATTGTCATGAGTTTGGCTGATTTCTATATCTAGGCTTCATGCCAATTATTTGAACCCTTCGGGGATTTTTACCACTATTTTGATCTATTATTTGACCTCAGTCCTGTTGATATTTACTATTTTACAAACTCAGCCACTTCTACTCAGATTTGAAACTCAAATGATATTTCTAAATGTTGTTTGGGCTGAGCACTACTGTTTTACTGATGCCCGAGGAGCTTTTGATAATTTTCGGACTGAGTGAGGTCGAGGGCTATATGTGAGGATATGTTGAGTAATATGAGGCCGAGAGCCTGAGATACATTTATATGCCACAAGGTGCCTTGAGTGATGTGAGGAGGCTTTCAAGCCTTGTAAGTGATGTGAGGAGGCTTTCAGGCTTTATGAGTGATGTGAGAAGGCTTTCAGGCCTTATGTTGATATAGCACTTGGGCCGTAAGGGGCCCCTCTGGAGTCTGCACACCCACAGTGAGCACAAGTACCCATTATGCTGAGTGATTGATACTAAGCCTGAGGGGCTGATATGAGTGTTTCTGAGAGTAAGCCCGAGAGGCTGATATGAGTGTTTCTGAGAGTGAGCCCGAGGGGCTGATATGAGTGACTGTGAGGTAGCCCGAGGGGCTGGTACTGCTTGAGATATTGCCCGAGGGGCGAGCTTTTATGTTCTCAATTTGCATACTTACTTGCGTTTTACTTGTTATACTGTGGTATTTTTGCCCGAGGGGCAAATTTTCTGTGCTTATCAGCACCAACTGTTTTGAAATAATTTTGTAATTATTGAAAGAATCATTTTCGAAAGAGATTTAAACTGAGCCAAGATGTTTCCAATGATTTCACAGCTTCACTATTTTCTCAAATAATTGTATATTGCTTCTATATAGCATGATGGATTGTATATTGCTTCTATATAGCATGATGGTTTGCTTTACGTGATTTCTTACTGCTCAATTGTTATTTAACCTTATTACTCACTAAGTTGGAGTACTCACTTTGCTCCCTGCACCTCGTGTGCAGATGCAGGTATCTATTCACCCGGTAGCGGGTTTTGGCCGATCAGAGGCAGAGTTATATGAGTTACGGAGGTGACTGTCAGCGTTCGCAGCACGATGTTTCTCTTTTTTGTTCATTATTCCGGTTTTGTATTGACCTTATAGTGGACTTACATTCTTATAGATGCTTGTGACTTGTGACACTCCGATTAGGGCTGTGTTGGGTTGTATTTTCGCTAATTAATACTATTAAGTTGTTTATTTATGTTTAACTATTTTTGGAAAGACGAGTTAGGTTAGTTGGCTGGCCTCAGCTTTACGAGAGGCGCCATCACGACCAGTGTGGGGTTTGGGTCGTGACAAGTTGGTATTAGAGCCTAGGTTACTAGGTCTCACGAGTCATGAGCAGGTTTAGTAGAGTCTCGCGGATCGGTACGGATACGTCTATATTTATCCTCGAGAGGCTGCAAAACCTTTAGGAAAACTTCACATCTTTGTAATCTCATCATGCATCCTTGATTCAGCTTGAAAAGTAACTCTTGAAATTCCTTCCACGCGTTCGTATGTGCGTATGAGCGCTCAGTATCAGATGTGCCTTGATGGCTTGTGATTCCCTGATCAAGGGGCGAGATGTGATCTCTGTGAGTTTGATGTTGGGCCAGTCTGGAGGACTTAAGGCCGGATCTTTGCCTATGGCTTGAGCACTGGGGTGCCGATTGTGTGAGTAAGTGTTTGGAATTTATATGTTCGACGGTGTCCCTATTAGTGGAAGTGACGGTTGAATAGCCATGTGATGAGTATGTTAGTATTGTGGGATGTATCTATGTAACTTGGAAGTGACGAGGAAGACCTGTTGGATGATAGGTGAACTATTAAGCGTATGATTTCCATTGTGATTGGATCTGTAGCTCCAAGTTATGGGCGCGTAATGAATCTTTTCATGTCTCTTAGTTGGGGGTGAAGTAAGTTTCATGTTGCGGTATGAGTTCAGACTCAAGAAGACTAAGTGGCTGTGTAATGTGTATGATAGTGGAAGGTATACGGAAATGTTATAGTGAGGCGAATCAGGTGGATTATCTCTTGTGGAGTGTTCTGAAGTGGTATGATCCTTATGTGTATGTTAGAAGATCTCATGTGTAATTGAAGGGTACGTATTGAAATTTGAAATTTTGGGTCGCTTAAGAGAGTGGACTCAACTGATGCGGGAATGAATGTCACACCCCAAACTCGAGGGACATGACCGGCGCCCGACCGAGAAGCCCCAACCAGGCGGACCTGGGTGTCTTTCCTACCCCACGTGTTACCCCATATTTTCCTTACTCAATAACCTCAAGGACTAGTCATATAATTAATTTAAAACACCTCTTGCGAAATATACATACATACGTGACAGTTAGTGAAGTTATTAATTCGTTGCCCAACAAAAGAAACATGGATATATATAAGCTTCTAACCCACATCCACTGTCTACAGAGCCTCTAAAAGTACAACAGGATAATACAGTATTTGCCGGTAACAAGGCTCCGGCTATACCTTACACAACAGCAAAATAAAACTACGGAAACAAGCGGCCTGAGCCACATAGGGTCCCGAGAGGAATGGGGCTCACCAAAACAACTGACGGAAGACGAAGAGGGAGCTACGATCGGTGGGCTGGAGTACCTGCTGCAGATCCACCTACAATCATAACACGAATGTAGCGCCCCCAGCAAAAGGGACGTCAGTACACTTGAATTGTACTGGTATACAAAACTTCGCGCCAAGTAAACTCAAGCCATAAACAAGTAAGTAACAGTAACTGAAACAACAATCAATTCCATAAAGAAAGAACAATCAAGCCAAACAAGTTTTACAAACTCTCCCATTTCCCTTCCACATTTCCACTTCAATAGATTTCACATTTTAGCTCATATTTTCATTTCAACAGTGATTTCGATCACTTTCCACCCTTATTACCTCGGCCA
>MU684165.1:5150-28135 GCA_026770625.1 Nicotiana glauca
ATATATATATATATATATATATATATATATATAGGGGCGGAGCCACAGTATTAGCTGCGTGTTCGGCCGAACCCAGTAACTTTTGTTCAAACCTTGTATTTATATTAAGAATTTCAATAAATACATACAAATAATTAATTTAGAACCCAGTAACTTAAAAGGATTATAATCCCGAACCCATAAGATTCAAATCCTAGCTTCGCCTCTGTATATATATATATACTAGTAGGAGTTGCCCGGGCTTCGCCCGGGCCCAACATGAAACTTTCCCCGAGGGTATGATATGGTTTTGTTATTTGCATCGCATATTGACTCTTTACTCGTCCAAGGCAAACCAGCAGAGACTAAAGTAGCCCAGCATGAAACTTTCTGCCAATTAAGAGACCACATTGCATTGACTATATTTTAAAAAAGAACATCTATTTACTGATCAAAAAAAATTCCAGCAACAAGATATGTGAAAATTACAGCAATTTTTTAATTTTCTCAAGAAGCTAAAATCTTGTCTATTACCTCTCACTATGGCCACCTGCTGATCACGAAACATGCATCTGACTGGCACGAGAACATCATATTACCTATTCGCTGCATAAAATATATTAATGACAACGTGCATCATGAGACCTCATTTTTTCAGCCGGAAAATTAACAACAGATTTTGTGGAAGAATTGCATTTTTGTCGCTCCAATTCGTCCGTGCGTCATTGTAATAATATTGCCTCTTTTCAACTGATATCTTCCCATAACTATCACGCCGCCAAAGTTTCATTTCATCATTTCTCTCCTCTGAATATGGACGTTTATTTCTTTGTTTGGAAGACCTTTCTTGACAAGCTAATTACCGCAAGATAGCTTCATTTCAAATAGTTCAGAAAGAGAAAAATTTCCATTGACAATACAAAGATAGCTGAATATAGTATATGTATATAACAAATTCAAAGATTAGCTGGTAACATCACAATTATCAATCCCCAAAAAAAGATTGTAATAAGCAAAATGCTGGTAGACACAGGTAAAATGTCATTCATGTAAAAGTAGAGCACATGTAAACACAGATTTAATTTTTTTTAATGGAGAAGTACAGAGGTATAGTTTTAGTTCACTTTATGCCTAAAATAACTGTGAATACCTAATTTGAAAGTAATGCCTGAAAGATTCACTTTGAAATGAAGCAGCAGAATCACATATTGATCTATTCTAACATATATGAAAAGCATCATTAGGTAAACATAGATCTGTCTGGAGACTCTTATGGGATAAAATTTGATAAGCTTAGCCTTAATTTTAGTAGGTCTGCTCATTTTACAGTCTTCTCTTGGGCTACTTCTACTAAATTTAACTTAAGGGGTTAATCCCAAGAAGCTATAATATGGTGCCAACTTTATCTTGTTGTCTCAAATTTAGATTTATGGATCGGATGAATTCCAATTTATTTTCATCGTGCCAATCGACTAAGAACTCAACATGTAGCTTAAATGTGTTATCCAATAATAAAATCTACGTAAAGCAATTTAAGTACTAATTTTGATACATCTATACTTTGAAAGGCTTTACAAAATTACTATTGTCAGATAGAGTGAAGCTCCTTTCTATTTTGAATTGCTTACACTTTTTTAGTTTGAAAAAACTCACAAGACCCGAAAAAAACTTAGCCACTCCAGATTCTTCCTAGGCAAAAGAGTTCACCGAAAAACCATGAAAATGAATTCTTAATAGCAAAAATCCAACACATATGAAAACCAATTGGCGGAATATCGAATCGCCGCGGCCCATATTGTACCTAAACTCAAATTACCAGCCCCACCTTCCTATGGAAAGCAACAAATTAACCGAAAGATAATAATAAAAGTCTAATCGAAGGTCTGATTCGTTGAAGAATTTTCTCAAACGCTTACAGAGCTAAATGAAACAAAAAAACACAAGATGAGAACAAGGAAACCCAGCAGAAAATAGCGATCAAACTGCAAAATCCAAATGAATTACAGAAAATTGCAAGATAATTATGAAATAAAATAACTGAAACCAGCAGTAACATAACCCTCACCTGAGATAAGAAAAAGCACCGTAAAAAAAGTTTAAGAATGAAGAGGAGGTAGAGAGAGCAGAAGTCCTAGAAAGCAAAACCTAAAAACTGTTCCACTTATAGAAAATGAGACTGCACGTGTTGTCCCACCAACATAAGTGTCAGCCTAGAAATACGTTAAATGACAATAATACCCTCAGCTAAATTTTTAATTTCGAGAAAGCACACATATTGACCGAGACATGCCTGCTATTCCCTCTTATTATAAGTATATATATATATAAAAGAGAGATGGGGCAAGGGATTTTCAAGATAGAGAATAGAACCTTCGGAACAAGGTAACATTTTAAATAATCAATCAATTGAATTACACATTGTGATTTTCTACATTTTTCACATTCTGGAAGCCCATAATTTCTTTCCAATAGACAAAACTTGATAACTAGGGGTGTATAAAAAAAATCGATAAATCGCACCAAACCAGTAATCCGAGTCAAACCGAAAAAAAAACCCGATCATGGGTTGGTTTGACTTGGTTTGGTATTGGAAAAAATAACCCGACCATAATTGGTTTGATTTGGTTTTAACTAAAAAAAGTCAAACCGAAACCAAACCAACCCGATATTACATTTATTCTATTTTTACAAATATTTTATACATATAAATATTTATTTTTAAAAAATTCATAAATATTTCTTAACCATTTTCACAGTTTTATCTTTAAACATATTGTTTCAAGTTTGGAATTAACATTCTTGAATGGTCCAATGAATTTTATAGTTCGTAAAGGTAGTGATTCAAATAAACTTCACATCAATACTAATGCTAACCAAGAAAATTCAATTCAACACTAGAAATGACAATAGTGTGGATATCTATTTTTTAGGTTTTGCATTGTTTATATTGAAAATGCATAACTTAGTTTATCTTTTTCTTTAGTGCTTAGTTGTGTAACTAATATACTTATAGTTGTACTTATTTAAGCATGACTTATATAGTACTTTTAGATTATGTTAATATTTATTATGGCTTATTACTTAGTAATATTTTCTTTATGGATTTAGTATTTTTGTGAATATTTTAGTACAACGTTATGATGCATCTCATATTATTGTATTATTTTCTTGCAAAATACATTATATAGTTGTACCCTTGTAGGATTAGAGAAGTATGTGGAGCACAAGTTATATATTTGTGCTATGAAGACTTATCGGAAAAAAAAAAACTCGAAAACCCGAGAAAACCCGAGATTGAAAACCCCGATTTCGTTGGTTTGGTTTGGTTTATAGATTTAAATATCCGACACACTATTGGTTTGTTTTGATAATTGAAAAATCTGAACCAACCCGGCCTATGTATACCCCTATTGATAACCTTAGTATTCTACTCGTATCGTAAAATGATACTGTTTTCATTAGTCCAAGAGATATTTTTTTTTCTAGATGTTCAAGAGATTATTGATCAATACGAATTATTATCCACCTAACACTCTATTAATCTAAAGGCGAGTCGTCAATTAAAAAAAAAAAAAGGCGAGTCAATATACATAATTCACCAGAGATCTATTAAAATATCACGCTTTAAGCTAAGCTTATTGTGAAAGGCAACATAAATTACTGAGAGGTATTAGGCATAATGGGATAGTTAAAATCTCTTTACCCTTAATTAGAGATCTCTTAATTGAGTCGTGATAACAAAATTAAACTTCTTGAACGGAATATTTTACCTCTTAATGAGACTTTTCGATGAAGATTCTAGTAATCTAACTAGTATTTGTGAACTTCGGATACCCGAAAAAACAAAAGAAGATGGAAAACGTGGGAAAATTGACAAAACATATAAAAAATCCAGATAAGCAGGTAGGAAAGAAAAATTTTCCTACCATTTTTTTTTTTTGGTAATAATTGTCCTCCCGATTTTTATAGGAAGTATTTGAGCATGCAAGGCAAAATATTAACATATAGTTACAGTTGTCGTCCAAGATATTATATACCTCTTTAGAAATTCTTACAAAATTTATGATATTTAACAACTAATGCCTTTAACACCCTCCTCCACGTTTATCCATTGCTCTTGGGGTTCACACATGCCAGAGGTGTTACACAGGCGATAAAACATAAGGAGAGAAAGTAGTTTTGCAATTACTGTACCAAAGTTGCTCTGATACAATGTAAAAGAGTTTGAACATGTAACCCAACATCTAAAAACAATGAATGGAGTAATTAACTATTAATTAATATGTTAAACAAATTAATATTAGCGATGGGGTCTTACTAAAGAAAAATATTTATCAAGAAATTATTGTCACGCTCCGAGACATCCACTCACAACACCACCATGTGTGTGGCATGTGGCGTCCGATCTCTGCCCTATCGACTAAGCCATCTCACCACAATATTGTGTGGGTCGACGTCACATCACATCCTGCGAGCAATCATCTCATCCCATTTAAGGAAATATATCTCAACACATCACTCTCATCCCATATAAGGGGAAACAATCTCATCACATCAATACGGGGATTTTACCTCTCAATTACTCCTAGACCGGCACTTCGGTGTTAGATTATTTCAACCTACCCTTCCTCAGTGACTAAATGATACTCCCAAAATATTTATTAATTAAAGGATTTACAACTCATTTCATAATCTTTCACACATCTTTCCATTTTATTGGCACTAGTGGCCACAACTGTAATATCATTCTCGACACGTCGGCCGTATTTCATATTTCATACCCATCCCTATAACTTTCAAGCATTATCATGGTTCATCAACAATAAAGGAATATCAAATCAAGACTTTAAGTGTATATATGAGCCATACGAGTCTAAATCACAATGAGTTTCTCTTCCACAATTCGACATACTAACTTGCAATTGAAATATGATTTTTAAAAACACATTACGTTTAATACATTGGTCATGCTAGATCACATTCTCGGAGGGAATCATGATATGATGAGAATATTTGGAACATATATTGGGTAAATATGTCTTTCAGCATAACGCTTAAATTGGAATAGCCAAATTTAGTAGGAAGGACTCGAAACATGAGAAATGCGAAATTGAGCCAATCATAATCGCAACTTACGAGGATATCATGGAATTCAATTCTACAATAGGAGTTTAGCCATTATACCTCGCTTTAGCTTTCTTTAAATCAGTATAACGTTTCGTAAATCCTAGCAGCTTCGATCTATTAGAGACATGACAAATTTGAACCATAATTAGGAAGAGATTCATGGGGTTTAGCTCATTTAGACATTCTATAAAGCACTAGGTGGCCATTATGATTTCAAGGTCCTCTTATAGTGGATTCCTTCATTTCACAACTCAATGTCTACCCTTTATAGCTCAATAACCTTCCCACTACTTTGTTGGTAAATGCATGCATAAATAACACCCCATACCCAAGGATCACACTCCCCATTACCCATCTTCTACCCCAAACTCGAAATTGAAGACTAGGGTATGGAACTTTACCTCTTGGATGAAGACCTTTTGAGATATCCTTGTGAATTCTTCAAGACTTGAACCAAGACTGGTGAACCAAGCACTTGGAACTTCCTCCTCTCTTTCTAAAACACTCTCTTCTCTCTAAAATGGGATAATTCCTCTTCAAAAGTGGCCCTTTAAGTCTATTTATTATAACACGGTCGGGTTATAAAAATAAAAAAAATGGAACCCCCAAACTTAACTCTGTGGTCACAGAGTGGACCGCGTAATAGGTAAGCAGTCCGCATAAAGGACCGCGAAATCACCTTCCAAAATTGTGCTACTCGAGTCAGGTCTGCGGTGGATGTGCGTTCCACAGATCAGTTCTGCGGTCGCATAATGTACCACAGAACCTCCTCCTAAAGTTTTTCTCTTGATGGCCCTGCGATGGATGTACGACCCGCGAAATGGTTATGCGGCAGCATACTGGACCGCAAAATGATCTTCATAATTGGCTCAAGTTTTGCGTCACTCTGCGGCCAATTTGCAGCCATAAAGTGGTTTTGCAGTCACATATTCGACCGCAGAAATGCCATATTCTGTATCATTTTTCCTTTAACTCCCCAATGCACAGTACAACCCAATCGCAAGGAATTTCTACAATCATCAGACACATAAACCTACATTGGCATCATGAAACCCCAGTTTCTAGGTGAAATTGTACGGGGCCTTACCTGCTTAGGATCATTCGTCCTCGAATGAGGGTCAAAATCTTCCATTATCTTCCAATGTGACCCAACTATTATTTGACACGCCGTCAGTTTCAAATTCTGAGTAGTTCCTTAAATTTTGAAAAACTTGGGCAGAGTCTCCCCGGTAATTGGGCCTATCCACCTTTCAAAGAATCCTAGAAACTAGTCCTAACAGCATAAACATAACACAAAAATGTTACACAATATGGAAACAACACTGACCGTAACGTCATAAACATTATATTACCAAAAGGAGTATCCTTAACATAAATTGTACAAGGGAAACGTAATGCATAGAAAATAGGTGCTTAGCATTTTCATAGAACACAACTACATGACTATTCAAACAAATGAGAATATTTCTTCTTCATCTCCTCCTCGGCCTCCCATGTAGCCTCCTCAAACTGTTGTTTTCGCCATAACACTTTCACAGACTCAATATCCTTATTTCTCAGCTTTCGAACCTGCATATCAAGAATGGCAATCAGAATCTCCTCTTAAGTCAATTCTTCACTAACCTCAATAGTCTCGACCAGGACAATGAGTGTCGGGTCTCCAACTACCTTCTTCAATAGAGACACTTGAAACACCAATTGTACCAGGAACATATCGAGAGGTAGCTCAAGCTTGTAAGCCACCGAACCAATCGTTTGAATAATTCTGTACGGTCCGACATACCTCCGACTCAATTTCCCTTTCTTACTAAAACGCATTATAGCCTTCATGGGGAAAACATTCAAGAATACCCAATCATCTTCTTTGAACTCCAAATCTCTACGAGGAACATCTGAATAGGACTTCTGACGATTCTGACAGTATTCAGCCATTCCTTAATGATCTTAATGTCACGACCCAATTTTCCCTCCGTTGGGTTTCGTGATGGCACCTAGGCTTAAGGACTAGGTAAGACTAATAATTGCGGAATAACAACCATGAATAATAACATCTGAAATTCTTCTTAAATAGAATTCTTATACAATGAACATCTTCCCAAAACCCGGTATTACAAGTCATAAGCTCTATAGAGTTTTCCGCTACCATTTCTAAACACAACCGTAAGAAAATAAGTACAGTAGTGAGAATATAAAATAAGAATGTGACTCCGAAGCCTGCGAATGCTGCAGCAGGTTTACCTTGAGTCTCCACCGCAATGAATAGCTACTATCGATCAAATACCTGGATCTGTACAAAAGAAATGTACAGAAGTGTAGTATCAGCAAAACCGACCCCATGTGTTGGTAAGTGCGTAGCCTAACCTCGGCGAAGTAGTGACAAGGCTAGGACCAGGCTATCAAATAAACATGTGCAAGATAGCATACAAAATAATAGGAAGCATACAACAATGATGGCAACAATGATCAACCAGTAATATAAATAGCAGGCAACAAGGACAACATAATTGTTTCTCAACAAACAATAAATACAAGTACAATCAATTAATGAAGTCCTTAAGATATAAGTCTTTCGCCTTTAAATCCTTCAAGTAATAATCTCTGAGATAATATGCTTTTCAATGAATATATATATTTCGAATATATTTCCTTCAAATAAATATCTTTCAAATAAGTATCTTTCGAATATAATTCTTTCGAGTAAAGGTCACCTTGTGACGCCTCATTTAATAATCATAATAATATAGGCCTCGACCCACTTTCATATTTTACGGCATCTCGTGGCCATATTTATATTACAACCGCACGGACAACTCACGTGCCATTAAATGAAACAATAATATTTTTCCCGGCACCTCGAGCCTATATCATAATCTGTCATTAATAAAAATCATCATATTATTCCCGGCACCTTGTGCCCACATGTTTCTGTCTCACATTTTGCAACGACATTCTCATGTTACTCAATTCATAGGGTCCGTAACCCAATACAATTAAGAATGTTCAAAGAGCCTCATTTACTTAATATAAAGTAGAGTACAACTTCCAACCCAATTCAGAAAATCAACAAGAAAAGATGAAGTTATTTTTAGAAATCATTTGATAAATAAAATACCCTTTTCAATTAAAGTACAATATCGAATGAATCACTATATTTAATACGAGAAATCAATAAATCAAAACATAGTAGAAATTCCTTTTTAAGTAAAGTAAAACCTCACACGGTTTAAGGGGATATAGTTGAGAAACTAGTTGAATTAAGGATGTAACAATTATTGAAGTTTTAAGTACTGAAATGTATATATATGTATAATTGCGGCGAGATATTGCAAGAATTGTAGGTTTTAACACAAAGGATCACAACAATAAAGGAATTCAAACACTTTAAACACTTGAATTGATAACAACAAATAAACATAGCAGTAGAAAGTGCACGACATCACCCTTCGTGCTTTTACTCTCTCTCACCAAAACAATACACGCCATCACCCTTCGTTCTTTAACTCTCATCCTCACGATAAAATCAATATAATCGGCACGGAATTGTACATCGTGCGGCACGACATTACTGTTTGGGCTTTACACTTTTCTTCACAAAATCATACACGGCATCACCCTTCGTGCTTTAACACTCTTCCTCACAAAATCATACATGGCATCACCCTTCGTGCTTTAACACTCTTCCTCACCCAAGCAACAAACACAAGAAATAAGGGCAAGTAAATAGATGAAATCACAATGAAACCCCAGCAAGGGAACAATAGTACAACAATCAAATTCCGGCAAGGGAAAACAATATCAAACAATAATATCCCGGCAAGTGAAAAATAGTACAAAAATTAAATCCCGGAAAGGGAAAACAATATCAAAATAATAATATCCCGGCAAGGGAGCAATAGTACAACAATCAAATCCCGGTAAGGGAAAACAATACCAAAATAATAATATCCCGACAAGGGAACAATAGTACAACAATCAAATCCCGAAAAGGGAAAACAATATCAAAATAATAATATCCCAGCAAGGGAACAATAGTACAACAATCAAATCCCAGCAAGGGAAAATAATATCAAAATAATAATATAATTAGAACACGTCAACTTTCTCATTTTGCCAAAACACGCCGAATTGTCCCATGGACTTCCAAATCCAAATTCGGACACACGACGAAGTCAGAAATCATTATACGAAGCTATTGACATCATTAACATTCCATTTTGGGATCGTTTACTCAAAAGTCAACTCTCCGGTCAACTCTTTCTATTTGAGCTTCAAAAATAAGATTTGTTTTTTTCTTCTTCTTTAAATTTAACTCTGAATCTTACGAATACCAAACTCTACCATACATGTGGGTCGTGATGCATATTACGAAGCTTCTCAAGGTCTTATGCCATTGGACGGAAATGTGAATTCTTAAAACGAAGATTTTGGGTCATTACACCCTCCACCTCTTAAACAAACGTTCGTCCTCGAACGTACTAATAATTATTCGGAAGAGGTTATTAAGAACTCGCGGTTAATCCCACATTACCGCATTCGAAATATGTACGACAATACCATCTCAATTGAGATTATTCCTTTCCTCCATATTTTTTTCTTTTAAACTTTAAGACCAAATTTCTTACACTCCGATCCTTCTTCAAAAGGTCTGATTTTCACATCACCACACGGTATTATTCTCATGTCAACACACATCAAATTTTAATGGCGCTTACTGTTTCCCCCACTTAGGGTTATTCGTCGTCAAATACACAACATAACTCATCTCTTTCCTCGCACATCTCAATATCCCAAAATTTTCTATCTCCCAAATTTTTCAGAAATTTCGCCAGAGTCTCCCCTGTAATTGGGACTATCCACCTGTCAGAGTAACACCCAAACTGTCACGACCCAAAATCTACTAAGGGTCGTGGTGGCGTCGGACACCTCTATCGGGTATTAGGCAAGCCAACTAAATCATCAATTAAATCCTGTTTTAATACTTTTGAAAATTTAAGGTTTTTCCTTCCATTTTTCATAAATAAAAGATAGCTACTTGAATTCAAATTTAAATAATAACGATTAGTGCAATCCTTCGAAAACCATCCCAGAAACCTGGTGTCACAAGTGCATGAGCAACTATCAATAAGGAAAGTAAAATACAACATCTGTCCAAAATACAGTGGACAGGGAATAAATAATAAAAAATGCTGAAAGGTACTACAGTAGTTGCGGTCGCCTCTATCAATGCAGCTCACCTTGTCCCAGAGTCATTCATGCTGCTATGCCCAGTAGGCTGCTAGGGGTATATATACCTGTGCAACAAAAATACACAGAAGTGTAGTATGAGTACGTAAGCAACGTGTACTCAGTGAGTATCCCGATTAATCTCGAAGGAGTAGAGACGAGATGGCCAACTTCAACACTCACTAGAGGTCAATTAACAATATTCTAAAAATGCGAGGAAAATCATGGATTTATATGGTAGTTCAAATTAGCGAAGCCAGAAAACAAGTAAACACCTTCAACAATTAAGCAAGGGCTTCCAAGGTTTATTCTTTATTATCTTATCAATTTATATCAAGCCAGGAAGGGCCAAATCCACATTTACAATTCTCAAGCGACAAATAACATGCACAAATCACACCGAGGTGACGGCCTGATCTAACAGGAATGTAAACTGTGCACTGCCGAGGGTCGAGCGGCCCGAGCCAATAGATGCATCTATTTAATTTGACAAGGCGTTCGTCCCATTCCATAAATAAACACATACCCTACTCGCGAATCATGCATGCGACACAGGTACACATAAAATACATGCTCAAGTAGCCAATTAAGAATCTATCGGGGCTATTTATCCAAATAAGACATTTTCTCTTTTTAAAAGTTTAGGAAAAAAATGATGTTTAATCTCTTTTTAAATTCATTTACTAATCAAAGGTGATTTAAACAATTCAAGCTATCAATGGGTTCATAAATAATCCAAGTATAACATGCTCATGGGTCCTAACTAACGGGACAATAGCATAATAGTAGCTACGCACAGACTCTCGTCACCTCGTGCGTACGTAGCCCCCACATATAGGAGCACATAACCAATTTAACTTACCTATGGGGTAAATTCCCCATCACAAGATTAGAAAGGAGACTCACCTCGCTCTGAAGACTCATAACCGGCATTCCACGCCCTTTCGAAGACTCCACTTGATGCACCACGCTCCAAAACTAGCCAACGGTCACACAAATCCATTAATATATGCTCAATTATTCATTACAATCTAATTTATAGCAATTCCCAACTCCGATCGAAAAGTTAACCAAAACGCCCTCGGGCCCACGCGCCCGGAATCCAAAATTTTTGAAGATAAGGATTACCCATGACCTTAGGAACTCAAATATATAATTTTCTCTAAATTCCATACCCAAAATCGTGGCTAAATTCCAAGAATATAATTTTCTAGGTTTTCCACCAAAACCTCAATTTTTATACTAATTTTCATGCCCAAATCCATACAAAATTGATGTATTTAACTCAAAATTGGTGGGGATAACTTACCTTAACATAGATGACGAAATCCCCCTTTGAAGCTCTCCAAAAATCACCCCAATCCATGAGAAAATGGGTGAAATGAGCCAAAACCCTGACTTAAAACAAGTCTTCTACCTCCAGCAATTTCCGCTTCTGCGAAAACCGCTTTTGCGATTTTGGGCCGCTTCTGCGGTCTAATTTCCGTTTAAGCGGAACTGCTTCTGCACTTTCCTGACCGCTTCTGCGGTCCCTGATCACCTCACTCCCAACCTCTTCTGCGGTTCCTTCCTAGCTTCTGCGGTCCTAATTTTGCAGAAGCAGAAATACAAGCAACCAGCAACTTCAGCCTTCCAAAATTCCATTTTCGATTCGTTAACCACCCGAAATCCACCCGAGGCCCCCCGGGAACTCAACCAAACCTACCAACCAAATTCCAAAACACATTATGGACTTGCTCGAGGCCTCAAATTACATCAAACAATGCTAAAACTATGAATTACACCCCGATTCAAGCTTTATGAACTTTGAACTTTCCAACTTCTATTCCCGATGCTTAAACCTATCAAATCACATTCGATTGACCCCAAATTTTGCACACAAATCATATTTGATACTATGGACGTACTCCAATTTTTGGAATTGGGTTCCGACTCCGATATCAAAAAGTCAACCTTCGGTCAAACTTCTCAAAAATCTTCAAATTTCTATCTTTAGCCAAATGGCTTCAAAATGACCTACGGATCTCCGAATTCACTTCCGATCGCACTCCCAACTCTAGAATCACCATACAGAGATACTCCCAGTCTCGGAATTCCAAACGGTCATTGATAACACTGAAACGCACTTTAAACCAAACTTATGAAATTTCTTCCAAAATGCCAACTTCCACAATAGGTGCCAAAATGCTCCCGGGTTATCCAAAACCCGATCCGGGCATATACCCAAGTCCGAAATCATCATACGAACCTGCTGGAACCTTCGAATCCCTATTTCGAGGTCGTTTACTCAAAATTCCAATCCTAGTTCATTCTTTCAACTTTAAGCTTCCAAAATAAGAATTCTCCTTCCAAATCAACTCTAGGCTTCCCGAAATTCAATTTCGACCATACGCACAAGTCATAATACCTGAAAATGAAGCTGTTCGTGGCCTCCGACTACTGAACGGAGTGCTGGTACTCAGAACGACCGGTCGGGTCGTTACATTCTCTCCCACTTAAACATACGTTCGTCCTCGAACGTGCTGAGAACTATACGGAAGTAGTCTGAAATCACTGTTTAGCACCTCATGCACCTTCCCGTGCTACCATAACTTAGCTGGGCACATTAGCTCGATAAATTCTGAAGATATTCCCTTTTATTTAAGCAAATAAGCCTTAGAGCCCGATTCCAACATCCGGAATCCTATGCTAGGCCCGTTTACAACATATGACAACCATATCAACCGCTACACGTTGTACTTAAACATGACTGAATAACTTTGCTGGATTCTTACTTTGCAACACTTAGTCTACAGGACCACAATAGCCTTTTTCTGATCAACTTGGTCAAAATCCTACTAATCTGATGTTCCCATTGCACCCCATGATATATATAGGTCTTACTCTATTCTTTACCACACCACCATGATGGAATAGATGTACCAATCATTCATAATTGACTGCCGAGTCAACAAAACATTAGGTCTATACTCCTCACAAAACCTTCCTTATTTTGAACCCGATAACGGTCTTATCTCCATGACATACCTCATACAGCTGGATTGCACAGAATCCTAGATCAAGAGATATCATCTCATCCGATACAACTGCTCAGGCAATAAGCTACCCTAGAAATTGTTAAAATCTCATATGATGCTACCATGCGCCAATAGGCCACCAATTCGAACCCAATGCCAAAGGAAAATGAACTCTAGAAGGAAGTACCTAACTCTCGCACTATTATGGACTTTCCTTAGAAAATAGGAAGGAGGACATACAAAATTAGCATATAGAAAACTACACTCAACATCTCACTGTAGCAGCGTGCAACCCGATCCACACAGCATAACCATTATGGTGTGCCACCCGATCCTCACAATATAATCATGGCGGCGTGCCACCCGATCCAAGTAACATACCCATGGCGGCATGCCACCCTATCCACACGTAGAACTCACATAAAGGGATATACATCGGGCCAAGCTACCCATTACAACAAGATATCAAATTTTGTCACAAGCATGCTAAGTGCATAATACCATCCCTGAGGGAACATACAACGCCTTAAGCTACAAAACTCAAGCACAACTGAGGTGCGATATACAAATCTGAATCCCAAGAGCCATCTTGCTCATAATACGTCATTTCCATAAGGATCCTCAACACGTAAACAATTTCTCAATCCGTCTCACAACTCACACGGTGTAATATATTATTACATGAAATATCTGACAACGAGATAACACCCTGACTACTCCATAAGGAGCGTGTTACTGAAATGAACACAACTGGCCTGACATAGAGTCCATATTCACATTTAAACCCATCCACCGACCTCAAGTCGATCCTGATCACATCAAACTAAGTCAATAACCTTTCAAAGGTCCATACTAATTCCCTCTTCTCATAACACACAAGAGCAACCGTCATAACCGAAGCAACCTCCTCAGTTCGTAACTCAATAAACAAAGTGCCCTCCAGGCCTAAATTCTCAAATTAATGATATTACCACAATCCTCATACATGGTTTAAATCTTTAGTTAATCAAGTGACTACATGTCACACTTATACAAGCTTCCCGTGGGACATGCTCCCAGAATCTTCCGAAATAAATAACGGGTCTGCTCGTCCAACCCATCGACCGCACTAACACTGAAAAGCGATCAAGAATCCTTAACCAGGATGTAAGGACTTTTTCCACAAAACATCGATCTCAGGTGACGTTGAAGACAACACCAATTTACTTTAATCATTCCACCCTTTTCTGGCTCATCCGAGCTCGCGACATCTTTGCCAACAGCAACTGCAACCTCAATCCATACTGCGAATTTCCATGCTACTCACTGCACCCAACGTGCCAACATATAATAGAACATGATCTTCATCGTAACTCCAAAATCATTAATATTTTAACACTTCATCATATACGAAATTTTCACTTAACTCACTTCAGGAGAATCATAGAAACACACAAGCGAATTCCAATAACCGAAGGATATGCAAATCCCTAAGTAGTGGCCCAAGCCACCATATTCCTTTCGGAACCCGCTTCCACTTAACAAGCCATAACAGAAGAATGCTTCTGAATAACGTCAATTACGGCGGCCGGCAAACCTCACTCATACCGCCACAAATCATACACATAACTCGATCACGCTGAATGAACTGATCACAGACCCCAACATGCCAAATTCAACTATGGCTAATCAGCCCCTTTCCTTCCAATTTATCCTTGATTTCTTGGGAAATAATACTAACTCTCTTCAACACATAACATACTCCCTCTACACTAACCCCGAGTGATCTTGAATCGCGAGACCATGCTGTCTCAAATCTCACGGATTATTTCACATTTCTCAAATGCTACACCACAAGGTAACACATCATAGAACATTCTGGGCACCTTCTCATAAGCTACTACAAAGCTTGATTCTTAGTTGTACTTATAGGCTTGAAATCATTAGGTACCACACTTTATCTTTTGAGTTCCACTAGGATCGGTGCTGAGAGACACCCGCTCTGACTTGATCCCGAATATAATCAGCTCCCTGAATCTTCTAGCACATTAATACCCTCTCGATGAAGCACCTGGCAGAGTCACTCCCCTTTTAACCCGCTTCTATACAAGGCACAAATCCTGAATCTTTCCCCAAGTTTGAACATGAGCCCATAAGGCTAACCATAGCACATATTTAATAACTCCTCTGCTCAAATTACTACTTATGGTATTTTTCCGTAGCTGGGATAACCCCTCAGTATGCTAATAACCAGAAACTTCGCAAGTAGTTAACCATACAACCCAATCATAAGCGGTGGGACTTTCCCACTTAGCTTGAAGCCATTCTTTCACAACTCTGGAATTCATCGGGATTCCTTAATATCTTATTGACACAACCTTGCGCAATCAACCGCCAGCATTCTCGATATCTTACCGTGGGAACCCCAATTTGATACTCTAAATCACTAACAATATTCACACAATAGTTCCCTTTGCTACATAACCCGTAGAACTCTTCGCAGAAGCCTCGCCAACCATGCATCCGCTAAACTGCTCACAGGAAATAACCCTCCTGAGTTCAAGCTCACTCCTTAGCCGTACCCGTCCATTTACCCCTCGTGGACACCCATTAAATGCGCGACAACATCCTTCCACTTCAAAGTCGTGCTAACTCTTTTTTCATTTCAAGCAGCTCCTTTCCGTCATACCAAATCGCCTGTCGCATAACAACCCCATGCTTCAAATTAACTCTACAAACTTCCATTGCCCGTCGCTAAGATCCCAGATCCTTCCAAACTATCCTTAGGCGCGTAGTCATCCTACTACTAGGCCCTATACCGCTTTGCCACTCTCCCACTTTGGGCAAACTCACTCCTTCAATCAACTGTTCGGCCTGCGCTCCCTAAGCCTGGCCTTTTAGAAGTTTAAAACTCCATCTGATACTTCCCACACGCCTTTCTCATCTTTTGTTGCCTAGTCATTGTCTTGATAAAATTTATCTTCATAGAACTCTAATCCACAATTTGCTACTAACCCCAAGCTTTTTCGAAGGTCGTCTTTATTGAACCGTCAACATCTTGAAATACTGATTAAATCCAGAACCACCGCACCCTGTGATATCTGATAGTTGTATCTCCAATACTATTTCACAATATCTTGCCCTAAGGCGAATTGTAGCAGATCATAACACTAACAAATTTAAAGAGTTCAATTAGGACAACAGCACCCCCATATAGAGCAGAACTCCACCACGCTTGCAATTATCACGTTTCATTACTTCTACCACTCCACATCTGACCATCCCTAGTTCGATTGTCCTTCCCCTGCCAGGAATAAAATACTGAATCCCTTTGATTACAGACTGAATATACCTCTCTTCAATTCATTCACTGCCCCGACACGTGGGCAAACATCCTACCATCACAACAACATAGCGGAATAATTGTTCATAAGCATTATGGCAACCTGTGCCTAGCCTCAAGGCTCTTAGAAGTTCTGTTACTGAGTTGGAACAATAGAATATCCCTCCATAATGCGACTATAATAGTCCAATCAACTATATCGGGAAAAACATCCCGTACCACATTTGTAGTGCCATTACAATCCTTCAATTTTCGATTTATAACAAGCACCCGCGTAAGATTGAGTAGGAACAAATCAAAGGCATAAGCCTCAAAGGAATTGAACCGCACGATAAGGAAATCAAGAAGGGAAGTACTCCTAACAGCCCTGTAGCCTCCCGAGGATAAGTACAGATGTCTCCGTACCGATCCGCGAGACTCTACAAGACTTGCTCATGACTCGTGAGATCGACGGGAACCTGACGCTCTGATACCATGTTGTCACGACCTAAAATCCACTAAGGGTCGTGGTGGCGCCGGACACCTCTGTTAGGCAAGCCAACTAAATCATCAATTAAATCCTCTTTTAATACTTTTGAAAATTTAAGGTTTTTCGTTCCATTTTTCATAAATAAAAGATCGCTACTTGAATTCAAATTTAAATGATAACGATTAGTACAATCCTTCGAAAACCATCCCAGAAACCTGGTGTAACAAGTGCATGAGCAACTATCGATAAGGAAAGTAAAATATAACATCTGTCCGAAATACAGTGGACAGGGAATAAATAATAAAAAATGCTAAAAGGAACTACATTAGCTGCGGTCGCCTCGATCAATCCAGCTCACCTAATCCTAGAGTCATCCATGCTTTTACGCCCAGTAGGCTGCTAGGGGTATATATATACCTGTGCAACAAAAATGCACAGAAGTGTAGTATGAGTACGTAAGAAACGTGTACTCAGTAAGTATCCCGCCTAATATCGAAGAAGTAGAGACGAGATGGGCAACTTCGACACTCACTAGAGGTCAATTAACAATATTCTAGAAATGCGAGGAAAATCATGGATTTAGATGGTAGTTCAAATTCGCGAAGCTAGAAAACAGGTAAACATCTTCAACAATTAAGAAAGGGCTTCCAAGGTTTATTCTTTATTATCTTATCAATTTATATCAAGCCACGAAGGGACAAATCCACATTTACAATTCTCAAGCGACAAATAACATGCGCAAATCACACCGAGGGGACGGCCTGATCCAACAGGAATACAAACTGTGCACCGCCGAGAGTCGAGCGGCCCGAACCAATAGATGCATCTATTTAATCTACCGAGGCGTTCGGCCCGTTCCATAAATAAACACATACCCTGCTCGCGAATCATGCATGTGATGCAGGTACACATAAAATACATGCTCAAGCAGCCAATTAAGAATCTATCGGGGCCATTTATCCAAATAAGACAATTTCTCTTTTTAACAGTTCAGGAAAAAAATGATGTTTAATCTCTTTTTAAATTCATTTACTAATAAAAGGTGATTTAAAAAATTCAAGCTGTCAATGGGTTCATAAATAATCCAAGTATAACATGTTCATGGGTCCTAACTACCCGGACAATAGCATAATAATAGCTACGCACGGACTCTCGACACCTCGTGCGTACATAACCCCCACATATAGGAGCACATAACCAATTTATCTTACTTATGAGGTAAATTCTCCCTCACAAGATTAGAAAGGAGACTCACCTCGCTCCGCGGACTCATAACCGGCATTCCACGCCCTTCCGAAGACTCCACTTGATGCACCACGCTTCAAAACTAGCCAATGGTCACGTAAATCCATTAATATATGCTCAATTATTCATTACAATCTAATTTATAGAAATTCCCAACTCCGATCAAAAAGTTAACCAAAACGCCCTCGGGCCCACGCCCTCGGAATCCAAAATTTTCGAAGATAAGGATTACCCATGACCTTAGGAACTCAAATATATAATTTTCTCTAAATTCCATACCCAAAATCGTGGCTAAATTCCAAGAATATAATTTTCTAGGTTTTCCACCAAAACCTCAATTTTTATACTAATTTTCATGTCCAAATCCATACAAAATTGATGTATTTAACTCAAAATAGGTGGGGATAACTTACCTTAACATGGATGACGAAATCCTCCTTTGAAGCTCTCCAAAAATTGCCCCAAGCCATGAGAAAATGGGTGAAATGAGCCAAAACCCCGATTTAAAACAAGTCTTATGCCTCCAGCAATTTCCGCTTTTGTGGTGACATTTCCGCTTTTGCGGTTTAGGGCCGCTTCTGCGGTTCTGGCCAAATTTGGCTGGACCGCTTCTGCGGTCTAATTTCCGCTTAAGCAGAATTGCTTCTGCGATTTCCTGACCACTTCTGCGGTCCCTGCTCACTTCACTCCCAACCGCTTCTGCAGTTCCTTCCTCGCTTATGCGGAGGGACCGCAGAAGCGGAAATACCAGCAACTTCAGCCTTCCAAAATTCCATTTTCGATCCGTTAACCACCCGAGGCGCCCAGGACCTCAACCAAACCTACCAACCAAATTTCAAAACATATTACAGACTTGCTCAAGGCCTCAAATCACATCAAACAACACTAAAACCATGAATTACACCCTGATTCATGCTTTATGAACTTTGAACTTTCCAACTTATATTCCCGATGTTTAAACCTATCAAATCACGTTCGATTGACCCCACTTTTTGCACACAAATCATATTTGATATTACGGACGTACTTCAACTTTCGGAATTGGATTCCGACTCCGATATCAAAAAGTCAATCTCCGGTCAAACTTCTCAAAAACCTTCAAATTTCTATCTTTAGCCAAATGGCTCCAAAATGATATACGGACCTCCGAATTCACTTCCGATCGTGCTCCCAACTCCAGAATCACCATACGGAGTTACTCCCAGTCTCGGAATTCCAAACGGACATTGATGACACTGAAATACACTTCAAACCAAACTTATGAAATTTCTTCCAAAATGCCAACTTCCACAATAGGCGCCAAAATGTTCCCGGGTCATCCAAAACCCGATCCGAGCATACGCCCAAGTCCGAAATCATCATACGAACCTGCTAGAACCTTTGAATCCCAATTCTGAGGTCGTTTATTCAAAATTCCAATCCTAGTTCATTCTTTTAACTTTTAGCTTCCAAAATAAGAATTCTCCTTCCAAATCAACTCTGGACTTCCCGAAATTCAATTCCGACCACACGCACAAGTCATAATACCTGAAAATGAAGCTGTTCGTGGCCTCCGAGTGCTGAACGGAGCGTTGGTACTCAAAACGACTGGTCGGATTGTTACACAAACAACTCATAACAACACATACATAACTCAACAATGCCCCACAATGTATATATCAATAACACTACTCTCCGCATTACAAGCGGCACATTATAATAAAGATATCTGGACATGAAACTCATCATATGTATGACCATAACCACATCTCTGGTCTTAATAGTTATTCATGATCGATTACAAATTGCCAGTTAATCTCATGCCAACCAAAAATATCGTTTCAAACCTCCATTTTCTAACAACGAGGCATGAAGACCTCAAAATTAATTACCCGAATTAACGAGTCACATTTAATGCCACCTGTGCACTTATCTTGTGGGAAACAACTCTATAGTTTCAATACAAATTGGCAACTTATGCACAGAGATATTCATACAAGAATTTCCAAATAAGCCTCATAGGCATGACTCCCTATAGGTACTATAGTACTAATTTTTAATTTAACAAGGGAGAATTTAAACACGTCAATTTTTTACCACAAGGACTTCATCCTTATATAACACCCACCGCAGCTTGTACCTGGTTTAAATATCTCACAACATATAAAAAAAAATATACAAGGATATCGTCCTCAACTCCGTACCACAAGTAATATGCACATTGTGCCAACTGGAATTTTTCATTTCCCTTCTTTTTCTTCTAAATAAATTGCGTCAAACAAAACCACAGCATATAATGAACCCTCACACCGATAGGGAATAAAATTTGCAATTTAAATTAAATTTCTTGAAATCACGTCAAAACCCACATCACAACTATTTTTAATGACTATCACATAATGATAGACATAGCTATCTCCATATAATCTCCCAACAAGAGTATGCACATAAGTAATTTATGATTACGAAGCTCACTCATGAGTAGAGCATATTAGGAGGACTTGTCTCGATACTCATAACCGAATCAAGTTAAGGAAATTGTTCCTTTATGATAACTCAAGTTCATTCTTTTAATGACCTTAGCTATACCATAGCGAATATATATCAATGGGTCGGGCCTCCACCTCTTAGGCGCCATCTACCCATTTTTTTCCCCTAATTGGTAGTGTAAGTGGAGTAATAACTGTAATGGAGTACGTGGCATTTGTACTCTGATGGAATAGATTTCTCCCAAGTTTGGGATAATTTCTCATGATGCTCCTAGTATCACTATATTCATAGAAACCAATATGCGGTCAAACTGCTCATACTGAATATGTGCCAGATAACTAGGATATCCATTGTGGGAAATCCCATGCCAGTGGTGCATTTAAAGATTACTGCCCCACGCGAGTGCCCTGATTAACTGGAGCACTATGAGTACTCTGAAATTGTTTCCATGACCCTGCTGATACTGAAATGTAGAATTATTAAGGACACGAGAATAACAAAAGTCCCATTATCATCCCATTCAAATCTAAGCTCTTAATCATATACAAGCTTCAACAAACCTTTCAATACCAAATATATACAGCTCAAGCCAAAACTAATATAACACATGACCCCGCAATCTGATCGTTGATAGTGGATTCCCTCCCGCTTGGTGCGAAATCATAGGACATATTTCCGACGATCCACGACACTAACCCTCACCGCTCGTACGACACCAGTCATAAGACTCCTAACGCTATTTACTTGGAATTTTTCATCCTCATGATAGTTAAACTCACTTCCTCTAGTGACTCGGCTTGCCAGTGAATACCATTCACTAAATAGAAATCTCATACGAAACACATAACCTATAATACAACCAATTATTTTTAGATCTACATCCACATGTGATTATTAGGAAACAACTTAAACCCTTTTAAGATTGTACTCATCAACCAGATGTCAAGATCTGATGCACCCCCATGCGCACAACTGAAAGATCTTTTTGCACTTCCTCATCCTCAATTCTGATCAACACGTGGTAATAATGGTTGAGCAACCCCGGATCTCCTATAACCCTTTTACGATATCACAAACCATTGGTGTAGTGCGATATTCCATACATGAGTTGATGCAAAAGAACATAAGATATATGTTTCAGGCTGAATAAATGTCGCACAATAAAGAATGAATAAAGTGAGAATTTTTTCCTACTAGTTCTGTAGCCTCTCGAAGATAAGTACAAACGTCTCGGTACCGGTCCACAAGACTCTACTAAACTTCTGTAGCCTCTCGAAGATAAGTACAAACGTCTCCGTACCGATCCACAAGACTCTACTAAACTCGCTTATGACCTGTAGCACCTATGAACCTAGAGCTATGATACCAACTTGTCACAACCCAATTTTCCCTCCGTTGGGTTTCGTGATGGCACCTAGTCTTAAGGACTAGGTAAGCCTAATAATTGCGGAATAACAACCATGAATAATAACATCTAAAATTCTTCTAAAATAGAATTCTTATACAATGAACATCTTCCCAAAACCCGGTAGTACATGTCATAAGCTCTATAGAGTTTTTCGCTACCATTTCTAAATACAACAGTAAGAAAATAAGTACAGTAGTGAGAATATAAAATAAGAAGGTGACTTCGAAGCCTGCGAATGCTGCAGAAGATTTACCTTGAGTCTCCACCGCAACAAATAGCTACTATCAATCAAATACCTGGATCTGTACACAAAAAAATGTACAGAAGTGTAATATCAGCACAACCGACCCCATGTGTTTGTAAGTGCCTAGCCTAACCTCGGCAAAGTAGTGACGAGGCTAGGACCAGACTACCAAATAAACACGTGCAAGATAGCATACAAAATAATAGGAAGCAGACAACAATGATGGCAACGATGATCAACCAGTGATATAAATAGCAGGCAACAAGGACAACATAATTGTTTCTCAACAAATAATAAATACAAGTACAATCAATTAATGAAGTCCTTAAAATATAAGTCTTTCGCCTTTAAATCCTTCAAGTAATAATCTCTGAGATAATATGCTTTTCAATGAATATATATATTTCGAATATATATCCTTCAAATAAATATCTTTCAAATAAGTATCTTTCAAATATAATTCTTTCGAGTAAAGGTCACCT